>WBNQ01081283.1:0-53580 GCA_013401375.1 Spizella passerina
TCCAGGGAGAGTCCAGTGTGGGCAGAGTGTGGGGTGTTCTGGAAGTTGGGAGGGTTTTTTTCCTGGGAGGCTTTGCAGTTTTGGCTGCTGAGGAGGATTGGTATGACTCTTTTTTCTCCATGTTTCTAGTCTCGTATCGCCAAGCGAGGAAGGAAGCTTGTGGATTACGACAGTGCCAGGCACCACTTTGAAGCCCTGCAAACTGCAAAGAAGAAGGATGAAACCAAAATTGCAAAGGTAAAGGAATCAGGAGGATATGCAGCCTTCATTTCTTTCTGGGAGTCTGCATTTGCCAACTGAGCTGCTTTTAAGTTCACCTGTACCTGTTCATTGTGTTTTCATAGAATTCATTCATATTGGAAAGGACCTTTAAGAGCACTGAGGTGTTGTGAACTGGTGAGGTTTTGCTAGGTATTTCCTTCTCATTTGTTTAGTTTTCCTGGAAGGCAGGATGGCCTCTGTTGGGTTGGTTCAGTCCACCATCATCAGTCTGCATGTCTTGGTGGCCAAATGCTTGGGCATGGTTTTGTCACATGCGCAAGACCAGTAACCTCTGGCAGAAAAGCCTGTGTGCCCCTTGGGGAAGCAAAATCTTGCAGTGCTCCAGAAAAATGTTACAGTTTGTCTGTTTCTTGGGTCTTGCTCCCCATCCTAGAGCAGTGGTAAGAATGTTTCAGTGTTATTTGAAGTTTGGATGTGGTTGTGAACCCTCTGATATCCTAGCAGAGAGACCCTAGCAGGAGTGTGAATTGCAAGTACATCAATGGAAATGCACTCTGTGCACACTTGATGAATGCATTCTATTGTCTGTTGGTTGCAATTACTGGATAATAAATATGTCTGAAAGCAGAAAAATATGAGTTTTTTCTTGTCAGGTTTCTTTCCTGCCTCTAAACAGCTTGGTCCAGGGCTTGCCCAATAGTCAAATGAAGGATTTTATTTTTAATGAGATTTAGTTTAATTAAAAATAAAGTTTACATTTTTTTAATGTAGCAGAAAAAGGTAATAGTGCTAATTTTGTTCTAGAGTAGGTGCGTGGATTGAATACTGTCCCTAAAATGAGCTATGGATTTCTCTTGTACCCTAAGTGTATTTGAATCCACATGCTTCCCTTCACAGGACACTTGACACCACAGAATAGTCCAGGGCTGGGGAGACATATTTTATTCTCTTCAGTGTGGGCCATGGTAAATTGTGACTCTTCAGGGTAAAAGCAGTAGAGGAAGGAAAACCCTGGATCTGTATCTTTTAACCAGGCTGACAAGAGTTGTCATCTTTTGCTTAGGTTTATTTCTGGTAGGGGGTAATATGAGCTATGTAAGAGATGCTGGTGTTTTTCCTGCACAGAAGAAATTAAGATGCATCCCTGCCCTGAGTGAAAGATGTGCATTTAATGCCACAGTACTTTTATTGTTAAGCTGCAAGTCATCAGTCATCTACAGTGCACTGCATGCACTGTGATTAGCCTTGACAGACAAAAGGGGAGAGAGATTGATGACCCAAGTGTCATTGCATCACTTGTGTGGCAAAGCAGGTCTTGATTCTGTATGCAAGGCATGAGGCCCAGCTGGTTGTGCCTTCAGTTCAAAGCAGTAATTCATTGTCTTTGGGGTAGGAGCAGAATTTCCCTGGGGCATGTTATTTTTTTGGCTCATGCCAGTGAGAGCTTTGCTGCAGTATAAGATAAAGCCAAATGGTTTTGTTGGAATTGATCTACTCAGGTTGGTACCTGGTGCTCTGCTGCAGAGTTTAGCTGCCTTTATCACTGCTGCACTCACTGTTGCCCCAGATGTTCAGCTAAGATGATACAGCAGATATGGAAAAAAGTTTGAAGAGTGAAATACTGAGAGTTAGGGGTTGGTGCTTTATTCATGATTTAGCCTGTGAAGGGGTCTCTCAGTACCTGATCAAACTCTTTTCATTAGCCAAAGCTTGCACTAGATCAGATCTTTCCACCCTCTGGAATTCAGGCCATAAGCTCATGCACAGGATAATAGGTGACACATTGCTCTGTCCTGATCCTGCAAAGATGGGAACAGCAAGTCCCAAAGATGGGAGTTGTGTGTGTGTGGCCTTCCCAAGGGGGCAGCTCTCACTGCCCAGCCTGGGATCTGGCATTTGCAGTCATGCAGGGCTGTCGGCAGCAGCCAGGGCTCAGTGTGCACTCAGCTGCTGGAGGTAGTTCACCTCTGTTTCTGTGCCTGGAGTTGTGCTCCTGTGACCTTTGAAGTAGGGTTGTTCCAGTGTAAGTTACTTTGGAATTCGATGCCAGACCCCTAGGAGAGGGAACTCATGTTTCTGACACGGGATACAAGTGGGAACTGACTTGATTAAGGTTTCATGGTATAGTAACAGAAACAGCAGTGCAAATACTTTTTGGCATTACTTGGTCTCTTTTATTCCTCTCTAATATATGGATGTTCTTTTCCCACCCAGGACCCCTGCCACTTATTGCTAAACTTACATCCTGCTATGAAAATAAATCACTGTGGACTTTCAGCTGTTGCATGCAAATAATTATGATGATTAATTAATCCTGACCTCTCCTTAAGGAGCTCCAACTTCACAGCCATGCCTTGGAGTAGGGTTGTCTGTGTGCTAGGTCACTAACAACTTATCTGTTGCTCTTACAGCTGCCTGGCTGGTCTGCAGTATCCAGCCCACATGGGGACATTAATTACTGCTAAACTTGGCATGCTTCAAAGGATTCATAACTGATCAGTCCTGGGATGTTTGTTTTTTTTTCTCTCGCCTTGGTGATACTGGTTTGGCCCAGCCTCTAAATACACACTGTGTTGTGATTTTAATTTTTTTATCCTAAAAGATATATGTTTGTGTCTCTCTTGTTCTCTGTTTATTTGTTTTTCTTTTTTTTCCCACTCAAACATGCTCCCTCCCCCAGCCTGTTTCGCTGCTTGAGAAAGCTGCGCCTCAGTGGTGTCAAGGGAAGCTACAAGCTCACCTCGTTGCACAAACTAATCTGCTCCGAAATCAGGTGACTGCTGATCTACCTGGCTCTAACCCTGCATGTGCTATTTTGGGCTCTAGATTGTACCCTGCAAGTAATCTCTAGGCAACGTTCACTCTAGTCTTCTCTGATCAGTGTGTCCTTGACACTCCTTAGCCCCCGTGGGCATGTGGGAGTTGCTGACCAGTGAAGGAGTCTGTGCCTGCCTGACTGATTTCTAGTCAGATGTGTTAATACTGGGCTGTTTTCTCCCCCTGAGATGAAATATGGATGAAGAAAGGCTGTGGAATAACTCTGAGGCAGAGGGTGATGTAGTACACAGCTCCTCCTGTGTACTTACTGCTTCCATTTTGCTCTAAGAGAAGCAGTCAATTTTTATTGTTGCCTTTTCAAAAAAAGAAAAAAAAGGAAACACTGAAAAATTGGCCTATGGATTCTTGTCATTGAGTAAAGCCACAAAAAAATAACATTGTGATTTCTGTGGCTGCTGAGTTAGCTTGCAGCATTCTCCTGTGATATTCCCAAATGAGCACTGTCCTGGCTGTTGTGGTTTAAAAGCCATTTTTAGATGCAATTTCGATCTGCACAGGAGAAGAGATGGGCCCAGATCAGGCAATTTGTACCCTGTGTGACATATTTGAACAGGCTGAGATCAAGGTGGTGTCATCTGGCAGAACTTAGGTTATAGAATCTTGAGAGACATGAGCAGCTCAAAGGAACTGCAGGGAATAAAAATTTCAATCCTATTTGAATAGAAGTGTGGCTTTCTGATGAAATCTTGATCAGTGTTTCAGTTGGAACCCCTTAAGGGACAAGAGGGAGTTGTCAGAAGACAGTCAGTGAGAAGAAAATGCTTTCAATGAGCAAGGGGCAATAAATCCTTACCCAGACTGGGAGAGCACCAGTTACCTGCTCACAAGTTCCTGGTGAGCTCATCTGTTCTCATTCAAATTCTCCTGTGTTTTCACATTCCTTGTCCACTGAATGAATTGCAGTTTAGAAACGCTCTTTTTATGAAGCCCCCTGGGTTTTCACAGTCACTTTATGACCTTGGATCAGGGAAAAGACTCCATTACCACATCAGTAAAGCTTGGGAAAAGAACAGCTGTTAGCAGCCCTGCTTAAGATGCAGAGCAAAGGGAGGAAATATGTATTCATTCTTGATTGAAGGGAGAAGGACACATGGCAGCCTCCTGGAGGCTTTTCCTGTGCCTCTGCTGGCCCAGCTGGGAGCTACCTGCACAGTTGGGGTTCTTGACTGGTCTGTTTGACTGGTGGCTTTTCTGGAGGACTAGAAAACAGGTATGGGAAGTTCGTCAAGTCACACATAAATATATGAATCTGTCAGCTCTTGGGCATTTTTCCTCTTCACAGGGCTTGGCTGTAGTGACTGCTACAATAGCAGCAAGCATGGACTGCCCAGAGAGGAAGTTCCTATGAGTGCCCCCTCATCCATTGCCCATGGATCTTAGACAGGATACCAAGAGTCACTCCATAATTTCACTGTTCTGGGTCACTGCCCTACAGCCTGTGCAAGGGACTGTGTGATCTTTCCCCCCATTCTGCTGCGGGGGTGTTAATCTCCCAGTACATGGCATTAATACATTCAGTGACCAGATATTTTCAAAACACTCCCTTTTATTCCTCTGCTAAGCAATGCTATTGCTAGCCCTAATTTTTTGTTTCTATTTGTGTAAGCATTTGGGGTTTTTTTCTTTGCTTTTTTCTTTACTTTAATTTTACTTTTGATTGGAGACTAACAAAAAAAAAATCCTTAACAAAGAACAGTAGTTGTATTCTCAACCTGTAGGTTTTCCAGCTTGCTTTCACAAAAACGAGTAGGTAGGAAGAAAAGGCTTCAGTTTTTACATTTGTGTGATTTCAAGACTGAAGGTGTTAATGACAGCCCTAAATCTCATTAACCTCTTGTTAAAACCAGGAGGGCTGATGATGCTGGATTTATTGAGAAGCTTCAGAATGTTAAGCCTAAAAAAAGTCTCCTTTTACCAGCAGCTGTGTTGCTGTCTCTTCTTGCCTGATACTTTTACAGCCTCCATGCAAAAATGGGGTCAGTGAGATATGGTGTTTCTACTGTAAAGCAGAGTCCTTCCCTCCCGTGTGCAAACTTCTGGCTCTTTAGGCCTGTAGCAGATAAAAACAAAAACAACACAGTGGGGATTTTTTGTGAAGTCTGCTGTGGGAGTTGCTATTGCACACTCCCAGTTAGAAAGGTCAGTGACTGTGCTTTTTGAAACAAAGAGGAAAATGGCTTAGAACAGCACATTCTTGCCTTTAGACTAAGCTCTGCTGACATGTTTAATGCGGACTGAAAAGCAACATCCTTGGTGCTGCAGTGATAACAGAACAATATCTGTCTGTAGGAAAAGGTGAGCAAGTTGAGTCTTTCTGAGAGGCAGGTCTGGTTGGGACTGGTGGGGCCTGGGCCTGGAGGGAATCCTCCTGCTCTCTTCCTTATCCCTGCCTCTTGGATGGTATCTAAACTATTTACTGAGCAGTGCCTAATTACCACAGTTCACAACATAGTCTTTGAAGTGAAATGGTCACCAGACTGCCTGAAAGCACCAGGCTGGACTTAAGCAGACACTCAGGAGGGCTGGGATGTGGGGTAGTAGCAGAAACAGTGTGGGAAAATTGTCCCCTGCCACAACTGAACTGGTTGTGCTTGGCACTCTGAGCTTTGGCTAGGTGGAAGGTCAGGAAAGTATTTGTTGTCCATCTCCTGCCCAAACCTTCCCCCTTTCAGGCAGGGAGAGGAGAGAAAGGTTTTCTGAGATCCTGTTTCCTATTTTTTCTCTAGAAGGGCTTGTGCCCAGGCTGATGTCTGGCTTTGGCTCTGGCTGGAAGCAGTCAGGGCTATCAAGTGCCAGGATTTCAGCTTTCAAGCAAAATAAATCCCACTGGTGAGAAGATCCCTGGGCAGACTCAGGACTGAAGAATTTTTTCAATGCTCTAGCTGGGGATGAGAGCACTAGCTGAGCCACAGGCCCTGCTGGATGGATCCCCGATTCCTACAACTGCTTTAGAGTGAACGTTGCCTGTTCCTGGCTTTGCCTTTGCCTTGGGGATGTCACAATATTCACACCTTGCTTTCTAGGTTCTTTGACCTTATAAACAAGTAAATGGGAGAGGGAAAGAATGTTAATGATATTCACCATATCTGAAAAACTAACAGCATTCAATGATGTCACATCATCTCCTGGGTGGATACTGGTCCCAGTATAGTTTGGAAGTTAGAATAAGATAAAGCCAAAGGGGGTGGACTTGTTGGTTTTTAATTTTTTTACTCCTTTTAAAATGGTTGCATTAGAAATACTCATTCATAGTGGTGTTTTAAGGTAGAACGAGTCTTTGTGATCATTGTCTCTCATTCAGCATAAACTGTGTCTCTGTTTAAAAGACTTTTTGTTTGTTTTGTGCAAACCCTCTTGAAATGTTGAGTTTTTCAGTGAGTGTAGCAGCGAAACAGGGTTTTCTGGGTGGAAGCACCATGACCCCTTCTCCCCTTGCCTGTTCCTCACCAGGTCTTAATTTCTGAATACTTCCCAGATGTGTCTTTTTACAGGGGAATCTTTTTCCCCTGGTCTTGAGTACAGAGCCTTAGCCTTGCCTCTGGCAGCAATGAGCAACCCTTTGACAGGTGAAGCTAGCTGGAAAGTAGGAGCTCCTGTGGTTTGCTCTTGAGTCAGGAGAGAAATGGAGTGAAGGGATCCTACCCTATAAAACGGAGAGTGATTCCTGTGAGGAACAGGATTCAGAACTGCTGAATATTTTTAAGCCCTTTCTCCCATCATTCCTGTTGTTGTATATAACTGTCACTAAGGAGCTGTAAGCTGGATTTCTTTAATTAAGCTGACACAAAGAAGATAAAATTTGATTTCATAGAAGTTGTAGGAATCTGACTGCAGGCTGGTAGGGAAATCCAGCTTCCATAGCTTGTGGGCTCTTTGCAGAGACCTGTGGTGTTGTGAAATTCCTGCTCTTGTCACACGTAAAAGCACTTGTGCTGACCTTCCAAATTGTTCATGCAGGGGTTTTTTCCATTCTACATCCCACTGCATGGCAGAATGTTGTGCTGCTATAGATTACAGGATATAAATATTTTAATTAGAAAACTTTAGGTCAAGGCACTGAAAAGAGAAACAGGTGACTTAGGACAGATGTAGGAAAGGGCATGTCCTTGTTGCTGGTGTCTGCTGTCAGCAACAGAAACCAGGAGCATCCTTTTTGTTGCTGAAACCTGACAGAATTTTCCATCAGTGTTGGGATCTATCAGTGTCTGGGTCCAATGAACAAATCAAATTTAAAGTCTCATCTGGGAGAAGGAGATCGCTGCTGGAGCTGGGGCCGACAGCCAGCCAGGGATTGCGCTTGTGTGAGACCACGGAAACCAGGATGTGCTGCTGAAGCCCTATAGCCTGGCCTCCCTCTGGCACAACTCACGCTTTGCATACCCTTCCTTGCTTCTCCAGTCAGCTTTGTGGGAGAGCTCTATCAGCCAAGGATGCAGACCTCCTCTCTTCCTCAAGGAGATGGGACTTTGGCATGGCCTGACCTCAGCAGAGAGTCCCCAAGAGGGAAGATTCTTCTCTAAAGCCATTTGGGATGGGTTTCAACTCTTTCTGAGATCTGGCAAGGGAATGAGAGAGGCCCCTGTTACCTTCATCTGTATCCAGGCTGGAGGCTGGATGCCTGACCAACTCCTTTCAGTTTTTGAAGTCAGGGAAGTTTAAAGAACTTGAAACACATTAATGGTTGTTTGAATTACTTGCTGAGTGTATAAATGGGGAAATGCATTGAGAGAACCTGAGAGGAACACATTTAGCCTAAAGGGTCACCTGTGGTGAAGCCCTGGTTTCTGGGAGACTCATTTGGGATGCTGGTTACCTCATGCCAGAATTTTGCCTGGTCTCCCAGAGAAGTGAAAAGAGTCCCAGTTGTTCCAGCCCTGCAGGGTGCTTGGCTGTGCAGGAGCTGACAATCTCCCTTCTCTGTTGCTAAGGCTGAAGAAGAGTTGGTAAAGGCTCAGAAGGTATTTGAAGAGATGAATGTTGATCTGCAGGAGGAACTGCCTTCACTATGGAATAGGTGAGTGCTGGAAGTTTTCCTGAGGGCTGGTTGGAAGGAAATGAATATCCAAGTTCTTGAAACACAATTCTTCTTAGCCTAGACTGGATGTCTGCTCTTTTTTTTTTTTTTCTGGATTGTCACTGTCTGTCCTAGGATTCCCCCCAGCCACAGGTTCACTCTTGTGTTTTACTTCATGATTTTCCTGAAAAACATGATTTTACCACAAAGAGAAACTGTATTTCTCTGCTTTGGCTGCTTAATCCCTTTGCCCTACTGCTGTATTGCACTAAATACTTTATTTAGTTGTTGTTTTGCACTGAATTATTGGAGATTTGCACACGATAGTCTTTATATTGCACCTTACCAACTCTGCTCCACTTTCTTGAAAGACCTGAGAGACCATGCGTTTGCCATACCAGAGATTGTGGTGATGAAAAGGGAGGTGAAGCAAAGACCAACATTTAGCTTGGGGGATGAACTGCAGGGCAGCAGAAGCTGATTTATGGGGACAACACAGTGGGAAACNTGCTGTTGCTCCTTTGGCTGAGTGCGGGTGGAACACTCTCTGTTGGCAGCTGGCAGGCTGGTGACAGGCAGCTGCTGGCATTTTAAGGCCCCACAGGTTTTTCACAGGCTCCTGCTTCCCAGCTGATCCTTCTGCTTCCCTATTGCTCTCTGTGCTATCCTTCGCTTTCTTACTCTTCCCCTGAAGCAAACAGTTCATACTGTTTCTGATTCCCTGGTGCAAAGGGACTTCTGGATGAATTAATATCTGTCCCCTGCTAATTCTCCCAGCACTGTCTGCATCACAGCATCTACCTTTTTTTCCCCCCAACTTCCCACTGCTGGTGCTTTTTTTTTTAACCTTATTTTGTATTTCTTTTTTTCCTCCCCACCCTATACCTCCCTCTCCCTTCAGCCAGCATAAATTCAGATCCTGTCCTACTCAGTCTCTTCTTCCCCCTGGACATGTTTGTCCTGTGCCTGGCCTTTGCTCCATTGCTCCATTTCCTTGCCACCCTCTCTTCTCACATGTACCATATCTGAGTTGAGTTTTAATGGAAATGGTGGGTGCGAGGTAGCAGAAAGGGCAGGATTGAAAGATTTTGAGAGAGCACTGTGTCCATTAAGTTCTTCTGTCTTGTTTTTTGTTTGGCAGTCGTGTTGGTTTCTATGTCAACACATTCCAGAGTATAGCTGGCCTAGAGGAGAACTTCCATAAAGAAATGAGCAAGGTAAGGCAACCAACAGCTTATCATACTTACTGTCTCTTCACTGTTAATGAAAGAAAAACAAAACCCAAGATCCAGCAAACAACCTCAAACAAAACCAAAGAAAAAACAAACAAACCAAACAAGAAACCCCCAAAACCTCAAGCTAAAAAAACAGCTGGAGAAAATGGCCCTATGTTGGAGCATAATAAAAACCCTTAGTATTTTTCTGAGCCACGTGGGACAAAGGCAGTCTGACACAGTAATGTAAAGGGATGGAGCACAGGGAAGAGACCACAGGGCTATGGGCAGCAGTGGGGAGTTTGTCACTTGACAGCACTCATTTCCAGATCCACAGAGGAAAGGGAAGCCACTCTTAGACCTATCTCTTGCTGCCGTTTTTAGTTCATCTGCATTGTGGATCTGTAACCTATGACCTGGGCAGGCTAAGCCTGGTATGTTTTCCTCCCCTTCTGCTGCCTGCAGCCAGTTGCTGTGTTACCCTCACTGTACCCAGGTGTGGGGTTAAAACAGCAGGGAGTCTGCAAGTCAACTGAAGACTGAGACATGCCTCACTCCAGTCTCTCAAAAGGGCTCTCCCCCACAGTACCTGTCTGCTTTGGCTTTTTTCCTGCCCTGTGACCCAAAAGAAGGCATTTAAATACTTAGTGTGGGCCTTGTATGGGCTCCCAGTGTGCCTTGAGTTGGGAATCACAACAGAAAGCAGGGTTGGCAAGGTCCTGGTGCTGTGTGGCAGCACTCACAAGAGATCCCAGGACCAGTCTGTGGGAATGTCCCCCATTGCCACTGTCACTTACAGATATGTTCTTGTTCTTTCAGTGAAGAGCTAGAGAAATCCTGAATTCCTTAGGTCTGCATGCTGCTTGGAAATGTAAATGTTGCACTAATCTTGAGGCAGGAATGAGAGCCCAGCTGGTAAACCCTTATATTCCCTGTGCTCCCTAATGTCATCCTGACAACAAAACAGCCACTAAGCAACAGGAAACATTATAGTCCTTCAGTTCCCAGCAGTCAGGGGCCCTCTGCCTTGGTGTAACACATCAATTTTGAGCCCTGCTGACATTTTATGGGGTCTTTTCCAGTTAATAGCCTGCTCTTCTCCACTGAGGGATGAACTAAGTGTTAAGAATAGCGAGGACTGTTATAATTACAGGTTTGTTGCTGCTAGCTCACATTCAACAAAACATGGGAAAGATGCTTGTTAGACAGGACTTCTCTTCTTGTATGACTTTTCTAGTCAGGATTTTTTCTTTCTTGAGGAATTTTGTATGAGGGCAGGGCTTTTGCTTTGGTTCCATAAGAACCATCTGTTTCTTATTACTGCTACAGCTTCCAATTAATTGCTGGTGTTGCCTGCACAATGCCTCCAACCTTGATTTCATGGGATCCCTCCTCCTACCAGTGATAAATCCAACGTCTTGTCTCGTTCATGGATTGGCCGTTCCAGGATAGGAGTGTCTGGAGTCACTGCTGCAGCCTTCAGTGCCAGGGAGAGTTTAACTGCTAGTAGTGCATTTCTGCAAAGACATCCAGGTTCTGCCCAAGCCTAGATGGCCCAGGCAGCTGGTGAAGTTTAAGGTTGTTTATAGAAATGGCCATATCCCAAGCTGAGAAATAGCTTTTGGCTACAAATCCTGAGTGAAGCTCCAGCTGTAGCACACAGATCTTAGGTAAACACTCCACCTGCTTCTGCAATGGTGCCTGGCAGCACACTGGTGGGCCCAGGTGATAGGGAAGCAAGGAGGATGATCTCTAAGGAAGACAGAGCATTCCCAGAAATGCCAGCAGCTCTTTGACAGCTCAAGTGCTGTAGCACTGCACAGCCCACAGAGAAGTGGAAACAGATTTAAGGTTGTCCTCTCTTGGGATAGCTGAGGAGCTGTGCATGTCCTGCCACAAGCTTGTGTTTGGTCAGTCTGTGCGGGCCAGCCCAGGCTCTCCTCTGGCATCTGAGCTCCTTTCTCATTCTTTTTCTATCTTTTGTTTTTGTATTTTGCAGTTGAACCAAAATCTTCACGATGTCCTGCTGGGTCTAGACAAGCAGTACTCAGGCAATGCCTTCCCTGTTAAAGCACAGCCCAGGTCAGTAACTGTGGGTAGTGTCTTTCCCTCAGCAGGGGAGGTGGGACAGGGATCTCTCTACCTACCCAGGGGTGTTGAAACCTCCAAGCTGTCAGTTGCAAGTGATTTGCCCACCTGCTAATGCCCTCCTGAGACTTCCTAGAGCCATGCCCAAGATTGCACTTGGCACTGCATGGTGCAATCCAATACCTCTTACCTTTCTAGGATAGCATCTGGAGGCCTGAACGTTCACTAGGTCCTGATATTTAGGCAACTGACTCTCAGGTCTGCTTTTAAAATCTAATTCCAGTTACTGAGCTGCCCTTCCTTCTGGGTCCTCCAGTTGCCCAGCACCTGTCCTGTTCTTTCCCTCAAAAGCTCCCGCCATGTACCTGCAGCTTGACCATCAAAAGCCCATTTCCCCAGCCCCTTCTTTGGCTCTCTAAACTTGGAATCACCATTTTGCCAGAACCTTATGCCTATCCTGTGTACCCAGCTGCAGTGTGTTTCTCCTTCCTGTGTTGTGGAGGTAGTTGCAGCATCACAGATACGAGGCCTCCTGAACTCAGAGCACTTCAATCTGTGTGTGTGCAAGGAGTGAGTGTCCTCTGGGCCTTCAGTTTTCTTTCCTCACCTGGGTCCTGTCCTGCATGTTTAAGTGCAACTCTGCACATTCCCTAGCACTGAGGAGGGAGGGAGGGGTTGGGCTCTGGATTGGGCTGACTGGCTCCCATCCAAGTGCACGAGTGATGAAATAGTGTTGGGCTCTGGCTTCCAGCTGCTCCTAATCCCACGTGCTGGGAGAGCAGGAGCACAGCCCAGCTCCTCAACTGCTGTGTTGATGGAGGGAGGTGGTGAAGTCAGCATGAAGTAAGGGCAAGCTGTGGTCTGAGTGCATTGGTTTAGAAGGGATAGATCAGCTGTTGAGACCTCGGTGCTCCCTTGTGTCTCCTCCCAGTTTAACCTGTTGCAGTCATGCATAGATAACTTGCATGTCTTCTCCCAGCAGTTCTTCCAGTGTGGTGGTTGCCAGCTCTAAAGAAAGAGGAGGTTTGAATTGAATTTTGGCCCCTAAATTCTGGATTATTCTGGATTGCTGACAGATGATTTCAGTGATGCCAGTTGGAATGCTACTTGTGAAAATGTCTTCTTCCCAAATTACTATGTGATGTCTGTTGATCATCACAATCCAGTCAGACTGAAACCTTGTGAGGAGGTTGTGGTGCCCATCCTCTTGCTGCCATGGGCTGTGTTGTCTCTGTTAGCAGCATTCTCCAGGGTCCTTTGAAGAGAATGAGGTAACAGGACAGATGAAGGCTGTACTATTGCTTTGCCCAGCTTCTTTTTCCTCCTTTTTCCATTCTTTGAGGAACTGATTGTAGGCAGTAGTGGCAACCTGGCTCAGAGATGTTCCTCGCTTTTGTGGCAAAGTTTCTGGCCTTAAAGAGCTTTCAATGAACAAATTACCTGTTTTTACAATTCCTGGCCCATCTCTGTACAATTTCTGCCCCCCTCTCCTCCCAGCCTGCTAGCTTGCTCTGGGGCTGTAGTGGGTGTCTCGGCTGCAGTTCTGTGCCCTTTGGCTGGCTAGGGGACCACATGGCCCTAAAACCCAAAGCTGAGTGCACACACAGAGGTCTCTGTGTGGGCAGCAGTCTGAGAGCTGCTACTTCATCACCTGCTCTCTACATCTCAGCTGAGGAGCCAGACCTGCCCCAGAGTGAATCTCTTCCTCCTGAGCACACTGGAGCCAGGGTGTTGTAGGAGGATATAGCAAAGATTTGCCAGCGTAGCTCTGCAGTGCCCAGGAACTGCTGTGAGGCACTTCTGTGTATGCTGCACATCTGGCCTCTCCTTGTGGTGCAGGGCTGGGGTGAGAGTGTGCAGGAGGAAATAGCCCTCACTCATCTGTCAGCTCATTGTGGTCTGCAGTAGGAGCAGATGCTTCCCTAACCCTTTTCTACTGGGAAGGGGACTGGAGATGGATACAATGGCAGGAAATGAATGAGGAGGTGTGAGAAGAGAGGCAGTTATCTGTGCACATCATTGTGGCATTCATGTGAGGCCCTACACAAATACTGCTGTGGCTGATGTCTCTGGAGCTGGCAGTGTAGCACAGTAGCACAGAACAGCTGGTGTATTTCTGGGAACCTCAGACCTGTGTTTGGGATTTGCTTCTGAAAGAGGTAGGAATGTTCAGGGCTCAGATGTGCAGAAGACCGAGGAGATCTGTGGGATTATCCTGGTGTGATTGGGCAAACTGGAAAAAGACATGGCAGGAAAGCTGCTGGGTAGGTTCCATGTATCAGACTGCACAGACTATATAAGAAAAGAAGAATGGGGAGCTTATTTCTTTTGCAGCAATATTCACAGGGGACAGTGAGGAGCTGTAAAAGGACATTTACAGTACTTTTGTGGTCTGTACAGTTTCCTTTTTCTCCATTTACACCCTGGCCCCATATTCCAAAGTGCAGGGAAAGTTCTAGTTTGCTTATATAGATAGATATATATGCATATCTTTGACAGGCATAAAGAACCTTCTTCTGCTTTCTGCAAACCAGGCCATAGCTTTCTAGTAATGAAGGGAAGTGTGTATGTGTGTACTCGTGTGTGTGTGTGAGAGAGAGAGGAGATCCTGTCATCTTAATTACAGCAAGTTTTGTGGCACCAGCTAAATGGGTACTTGGAAGCTTAACTTTTCCTCCCTGGTTTGACTGTGCCATCCTGTAACTGAAATGATTTGCGTGCCATCCTCAACAGAAAGAAAACTAAACTGTTCGCCAGGCTGAGGAAAAAGATGAGCAGGTACCGGTATGGAGAGCAGCATTTCGATACGTGTTTCATTGAGCTCCTAAAACTGGAGAGGCTGTTGCTGGACTCTAACAGCCTGGCACGTGTTAACCCTGTGGTGGGAGGGGGGTCCTGTGCATGATAAGATGTGTTTGTGGCCTGCTGGGTCCTGCTGAGATCTTTCTGTGTCTGGATAATCCCATTAACTGCTTGTGTGCCTGGTTTGAATCCTTGCTTCTTTTCCTATCTAAGAAGGCCGTGTGAAAACTCAGGCATTGTCTGTCCAGTTGTTTTTTTGTGATGGAAAATGCAGTGCTGGGTTTTCCATAGGAAGTATAATTGATTTTGGTGCTTTAACAGCTTCTAGTTTTACCTAGTGGGCTTGTCCTTTTGAGCAGGTCTGAAATGCTGCATTCTCATCCCCTGCCTAGCCAGGGAGGACCAGTAGGCAGGTCTTTCACCCTCAGAAGTCCTATCCTATCCTATCTACCTGTTGCAATTGGGAGAATGATGAGGTGGAAGAAGGATACGTCCAGCTTTGCTCCTTACTTGCACTGTTCTTGAGGATCCTCACTATCTTGCTCCATCCATTTAAAATTTTGTGCAGGACTGGAGGAAAAGGAAGCCTCTTGGCTTGTATAAAGACTAATGTCTGCATCTTGCCTTTAAAACAGAGATGGCATTGATTATCTGGATTGCTACAATGCCTGGAGTTACCATAGGTCAAGGACCCTGACAAGAACGTGCTCTGGAGCAAAGTCGAACTGCTGCATAATGGCATGGAAAATTCCTCTGATTTTTGTTTTTATTACTGTTTGTGTTGGTACTTCCTCCATGGGATCCTTACTGGGAGAAAAAAATTAAAATAATCAAGATGGTGTCCTGCCAGCAATAAAAGAAAGTGCTGGTGGATTGGGATCCTTGTTTTCCCTGATCTGGTTTCCCACTGACTAGGGCAAGTCATGCAGCCCTTCTCTTTGTGTCTGCTGTGCATACTTTGTAAAGTGGGAAGTTGGAGAGTGAAGAGTGGTAATTTCACAAGGAAACTGATGGGCAAACTTAGATATTTATATCTTCAAATGCAAGTAATAAAGCAATAGATTGTGTTGTTACTATTCTGAGGTTTTCTACTGTAGGAAAAGGAGGATTCCAGGTACTTCTCTGGATGTCTGTCTCTGGTCTTGGTTGGACTGGTGTTGTATCTGTACCAGGCAGGAGGTCTGATATTTCCAGTCCCTGAGAGTGGATGGATTATGCAACAGAAGGAAAGTAGTAAATCTTTCCCTGGTGAGTTCTACTCACCACGGGCTCCTGCTCTCCCCTGGTAAAGTCCAGCTGCCCTGGCCTGGCCATAAAGGTGCCTGACCTGGGCTCTGCTGGGGGTTTGGGCTGTCAGAGCAGCTGCTGGGGTCACAGAGAAATGTGCAATCTAGTGCAGAGAAGGAGGATCTGGAACTCAGTCAGTATTTGATCTGCAGCAAGAATGTACATTTGTGCCACCATATGTTTAGGTATGTAGGTTCTTTTTTCCTTCTTTCTCTCACCCACTCCTTTAATTTTTTTTTTATTTCTAAATAATTCTCCAGTATGCTCTAGAGGTAAAAGTCTAATTACCTTTGGCTAAAAGGCTCAGTGTGAGCCCCTTAACTGAGATGCCAGGCTTTTTTTCTTTTTTAACTTGAGAACTTGGCAGGACGTGACTGCTCTGTTTTTACCATATTGGAAAATAGGTTTTATCCTCTGATGTAGGATTGTTACAAGTGCAAGGGAAACTCGTCTGCAGATGTTACTCTGCCCTTCCAGAACAAATGAGGCAGCACCTTGGAGTGTCTGGGAGTTCAGCAGCAGTAAAAAGAGGCTGGGGGATTTTGACTTTCCCTTCAGCTGTATTAGACCCAGCTCTCTGTTTGCAGAAGAAAGTTGACACCCCTTTCCTTTCGTTGCCTGATATTCCTGGAATTGGCATCACTTCCCATGTGCTCATGGGAAGGAAAAAGAGCAGTGACCTTGTGGTTCTGGCTTGCTTTTACTGTGGTGTTCATGTTTGGTCAGTAGGTAGAGTCCCTGCACTCTTGCTCTTTCCTGTGTTTCCTGGAGCAAACAGTTAGCTGGAGACAAGATTTTGCTCTGTGTGGGCAGTGTGTGCTCCCTGGGGACATGTGAAGGACAGAGGATCCTGGTGACCATCTCACTTGATGCTGGTTGCACTGGCTAAATTCAGCAAAGTTACAAAGCCACAAGTGCAGGAATGAAGGTGCCGCTCAGGGGGCTGGAAAAGGCTCAGCCAAAATTAGCACTGGCATTTTCCTAGGGGGGCTGGCCAACACATCAAACAAGCTGTAAATAGTACTGACTTAATGAAGGCTTTAGTGTTGGGCCCTCACAGCCCAATTCTTCCCCTCATCCTACAGGGGCTGACTCACATGGGAACCTTTTACCAATATATCTCCAAATTAAGTCACTGCCAGGCACTGGAAATAAGTCACTCCAAAAGTGTTCCATGGTGTTTAGAAAATAAGCCTGAACTCCTTTCTCACTGGGAGAACTGGCCTTTTCAAGTCCCTAGAAGGAAAAGTCTACCCTTATCTTGGTGGGCCAGCTGATAGCCAGTAGTCCCAGTATTCCCAGTGTAGTTGGGACATTTGGGAAGTCCTGGCACTCTAGATGTAGATCACTGTGTCCCCCATTTT
This sequence comes from Spizella passerina, assembly GCA_013401375.1. Lineage (NCBI taxonomy): Eukaryota > Metazoa > Chordata > Aves > Passeriformes > Passerellidae > Spizella > Spizella passerina. The sequence continues at coordinate 16,830 of WBNQ01081283.1, forward strand.
CTCCAAAGTGCTTTCAACTCCAAGGGAGGTAACATGTACTTTCCCCCCCCGCCCCAAATCTGGCATTAGAGGATATTCTTTGATGTTTCCTGGTAACTCCTGCTTAGATCAGGACTTTGCCTTCACCCTCCAACCATTACTACTTTTAATCTGTAGCACAATTTTGTAAATTTTTTCAGAATTCTTTACAGACCCCAGGTATTGAAGTGATTTCTGGGAACTTCTGAGGAAGGACACTGTTCAAGCAGACTTAAGAGCTGCAGGGGTTGGCGTAAATGTTCTTTAGTCTCTTCTCCTCCCTTTTCCTTCTTCATGTCCCTCTTTCTCCCTTGATGTGTGTGCCCCTGGTTGAGAGCTGCTGGCAGGGAATGTCACTGGGTTTGTTGCATCATGTTGGTGTGCTCTTGGCATCAGTGTCATCAGAAGTGTCCAGCCTGCATGTGGACCTGAGAAAAAGTGCTTTGTGGGGAAATGTGTGTGTGGGGTGTGGATATGGGGAGAAAAAGTTGGGGGAATGGGTGAGGGCAAAGTGAATGAAGAGGGAATGGGATGGGGAGCTTGAAAGCTGGAATGCTGAGCAGGGTGAGATGCTTGCTTGTAAGAGGAGGTTTGTTGAAATGCCTTGCTATCCCTTCTTCCTCTTGCTATCCCCCACTTGCAAACAAATGTTTAGGAATGAGGCCATCATGCATGTTGGCCAGTGACCACCACAACTCAGGCATCCAAGTGTGAGTGGATGTACATGTCTGAGGCTCTGGGCTCTCTTGGGACAGAGCAAGGTAATAAATTACTTCATCTCCCTGCAGAATCAGATCTGCCTTGCTTTAGTGCTGGGTCTATGCCAGGATTTAGTATCTCAAGTAGTAGGAAAGGGTCTGTTTCTTTCAGCTTCTCTCAAGGCCTTGAATTTCACAGGAACTGTGACTTTTAGTGGAGTCAAATATCACTCCCTGTAGATGAGGTTGCACAGCCCTTTTGCAATATGCTGTGATATTATATTTTCATCTGTGTATGATTTTGCCAAACTGTAGTCACTTCTGCTAAAATATCCCCCAGCAGTGAATTTTACCAGTTGAAATTCTCTCGTAACCAACTTTTTGCTAAATGTCTCATGACGCTGTGTTTTGAAGCAGAGACTTGACACCCAGCCAGGGCACGCCTGTAGGGAAAGGCATGTGCCTCTTGCCATGCCTTTGAAAAATCTGCCCAAATCTCTCCAAGCTGTGAACCAACAAATGCCACTGGCATATGCTTCTTGCATCTTAATTTCCTGAAGTATCCCTCTTGACTGTGTGTCAGAAACAGTCTTGGAATAGAGACCAACTAGGGAGACCTTTCATAATAGAGAAATCTCTGTTAGTAGCCAGAACCTCACTGTTCCTTTGCTGTCTAGAGTGATCTGTGAAATCTCTGGGCTACTTTGCCCCTCTACTAGCTTAGTCAGTTCATACCACATCAAGGAATAAGATATTCTGTGATTGCAGCCTTAGTTCAGGTGTTGTGAATCTATTAGTCATAACCCATACAGAGGTCCATAGACAACCACACAGAAAAATTCCATTCTGTGGCATTTAAAACTAAATGAACATCACTGAACTCCTTTCCCCATTTGCTTCCCCAGTATTAAAGACTTTAATGTCAGGCACTTACATTAAAATCTGGCAAAATGAAGGATGCCTGGTTGTTTTGTTTTTCTGTGTTTGAGGCAAGTATGAAGTTCTGTAGGCATTTAGTGAGTAGCCTGCTGCAAACTGGTGCTGCTGCAGTGTGTTGGACTGCGAGTGACTCAGCAGAGATGCTTCTCAGGAGCTCCACATGTCTTCATTGCGTATCTGGGCAGTGAAGCAAAGAGATAATGGAGGCCACTGATCTGTGCTGGCTAGCACGGCTCCTCCTAGGCCTGGCTCAGACTTCTCTCTCTTTTTCTTCCCTCTGTCTCCCCCTTTCTCTCTCCACTTCCTTCAGTGACAGCACCCCAGCGAAAGCAAATAAAAGCCCCTCGCCTCCACCAGATGGATCTCCCATCACCAGCCCTGAGACCAAGACTGCCAACCATGAGCTGGAACCGTCCACTTTGGAAGCACCTGGGGCAAGCATCCCAAAGTCACCGTCTCAGGTAGTGTTCCCATGGCATTGACCATGTTGCTGCTGATGCCACAAGCTCTGTGGGTTAAAGGCATCCATCAGTTGTTTTTTTTAGACCTCATCCTGCTACTGAGCACACAGAATATCACATGATGGTTGTTCTCTTCCACTGGTTCCTGAGAAAGTTCCTAAGAATGCAAGTTGCTTATTTGCCATCTTTCTATTATAAGAACTGTCTTTGAATGGTTTCACAGGGGGAAGGCCAGTAACACTTTTTGCTGTCTGATAGGATGGCCAAGAAGATCCAGGGAAGATGGAGTTGTAGCTGGACGAGGAGGTTTGTTCTTTACATTTGAGCTAACCTGAGTAGTTGAGTAGTCCAGTTTCTTCTCGAGAACTTCTGCAGTTGAGAAAGGTTAAAATAGAAAAGCTTAATATTATAAGAAGAACATCTGTACATTGGATGATGTTTCACTTTACTATCAAGATACAATATTATGCTAAAAAAAAAGAAGGATTATATTTTTATGCTAGGAAGAAATTAGGTAGGTTCCAGGAAGAAGATAGTCCATTGTATGGAATCTGATACCTTCTATATGGCCTTCATTAGGCTTTCCTTACATAGGAAATATCCAGCAGCATGTTCAAAACACTAGATATAGCTGCTCAGCATATCATCTATGTGTTTTACTTTGGGAAGATAAAACATTTAGTCCATCCTCTTGTCCCTCTGTTGCTGAGTGGGGGAAAAGCCTAGTAGGGAAAAGTAGTAACTAGGCCAAGTTTACATTGGGTTCCAGTCCTTGTGTTTCAGTAGGTGGGACATTAGGAGAACTCTTCCAGGAAGAATTAAAGCTCAGAGGGGTTCTGGCCAAATTGGTAAGAAACGTCACTGCCTCTGAGAAGAGATGGGTGCGACCCAGAACTTCCTTGGTGTTCCCATGCATAGCAATGTGATTCCAAATCCAAGCCTGTGGGGTAATTTTTCTCCTGTTTCTAGATAGCCTCTCACTATATTGTTCTCTCCACTGCATATTTGATTTTTAGGATTACTGAGGGACAGGAAGGGGATGTGTGGCAAAATTTCTTTTCCAGTCCTGTGAGATGTGTGGATGCCTGGCAGTGTCTTTTCAGGACTTCTCCAGGGTCTCTGAAAAGCTCAGCAGTGCAGAGCCTGACCACTAGCCTGGTTAGGACCTTTGGAGTAGGCTGTGTGTATGGGGGAGAGAAGATAGGATATCCAAAATTGCCCTTCTGTTGCAGGTTCCTTTTTTTATTTTTTTTTCCCCAGAGATTTCCACAACTTGTCTAAAATTTGGAAAAAGCAATCATATAGAAATGTATTAAGCTGTTCACAACAGACTTCACTCACCCTGCCTGTGGACTCATCTTGCTGAGTTTGGTTTCTTCCCTCTCCTTTAAATAGCACACATAACCCTTGTTTTTGCCAGCCTGCAAGTGCTTTCTCCTTCACTTGCTGCCTGCCTGCCCGCAGGAATGGGGCCGGAGGCACCCCTTGAGGAACAAGCAGGAGATATTCCAGCACAGCCCTGGCTGGGATGGGCCACAGGCAGCACTGAAATGACTTTTGCAGCCAATGCTGCCACCGCCCGGCAGCTCTTTCCCAGCCTGTGTTTAATTCATCCCCCAGGCATCAGGAACAGAAGAGCTCCATTCTGTATTCACAGCAGCTGCTGAGAGATGGAGCTCCAGAGGCAGGGAAAGCAAAGGCAGGAGTTCCACACTCGGAGCCGAGCCTGGTGTCTGGGTGGATAAAATCTAGCAACCAAGTGTGTGGAGCTTGCCAGGCAGCTGGGAGCACAAGTGTCTGCTCTCTCAACAGCAAAGTGCCTGACTTTAACACTGAAATCTTCACAGGTGTCATTACTTTTGACCTATGGTAAGTGATTTGTTCTCTATTGGTCCTCCAAGGGAGGCTGAGGGGCCTCACCTTCTTTGGGAGGATGGAGCACAAAGCAACGAGCAAGAACAATTCCCTGGCCTCTTTGTGTCTGAAATACCAATGCAGAGTGTGAGCAAAGGCTGTGGAGAGAAAAACAAGATCAGGAGTGATCAAATAAATGCTAACTAAATTTAAATTTTGGACTCTTCTCTGTACAACCCAAAACAATCTCAAACACTTTTACTGTAATTTAATTTTTAAAAGCAGTTTATTTCTGTCTTTTGGAAGAAGTGAATGCTCTCAGCTCTCCGCAGAATAATTTGATGATGAAACAAGACTTGAGGGGATCTGTGAAACTTAAAAGGTCAGACTTCTGCTCTCAGTTACACCACTGAAACTCTGTAATGAGACTTTTGAAATCAGTGCAACTGTGCAGAATTTGGGCAGATAAATCTCTGTGACGTCAAAGTCAGCAGAATGATTTTAGAGGATTTGTTGTTCTATTCTAGGCAACAAAGTTGTTAGTGCATGATGAATTAATGGGTATAACCCAACATCAATATGCAATCATCTTGTCTTTGAAATGTGGTTTTAGACTGCTTTTGGAAGCAATGCTGGAATAGTGTGGAACTGGTGATTTCCAAAGCACTATTGCATTGGAATGAAGGGGACTGACTATCCATATCAGAGGAATAAATAGAAGAAGAGTTGTGATATTTTTGACTTGAGAGTTAGTAATTGGAGCCTTCCATTTCTGCAGAGGGTGGATCTGTTCTGAGAACAGCATTTCCCTGAAACTCCTGGTCCCATCTTGCAACTAGCAGGCATGGGGTTTTCAGCCAGGAATTGTTCTCAGGGAATATAGATACACCACCTTCTGCAAACAAAAAGTTGGAAGTGAACACACTTGCTTCCATTATTTCCCCTAGCTAGCTATTCAGGGGGGAAAAGGTGTGTTTTCATACTCAATCACTCTCAAGTAGGTTAATCCAGTAGAAAATGGGCCATGTCCTTACAAATCTGAATAAAGGCTGTGTAGAACTCAGTTATATGCTGGAAGAGTGTGAACACAGGGCTAGGAGTAATGAAGTTCTGTGTTTCAGATCCGGGCTTGACACTGATACACTGGGTGCACATCATCAGGTCTCTGGGTCTTGCTGCCTTGGATGCAGTAAGAAGATCAAGTAGCTGGAAAACTTCATTGTAAATGGGAGGCATTGTCATTGCTGAGCATTGCTGGAAACTTGTATGGCTGATTTGTTCCAACAAAGCAGCAGCGCCTCAAAGTCTGATTTGATCTAGAAATGATCATAAGTCTTGTGCACAGCAAAATATGCAAAGTTACGTGGATGGGCTGATCTAGGCAGGAAATACCACAACTTCCATGGGGTTGTGGATGCAGTGTCAGGGTGAATATTTAGCATGATGAGGGGTAATAGAATTGGGTTAGAATTACAGAGTGAGGTGGTTTTATGTATTCTCTGGGATCTCCATTTGGGAGATGTGACTTCATTACTGTCAATGCTCACTGGTGAAACTGAGAGCAGAGTTGGGCTCACAGCAGTCATGGCTTCTCAGGAGTTTGAGTTGTTCTTGCCTAAAGCTGAGATGCCATCAAGAGCTCCTGCAGACCTTTCTTACAGCACACTTAAAATCAGTGCACCAGGGAGCCAGAACTGGGCAGATCAGTCTGTCCTGAACTGGGCAGATCAGTCTGTCCTGTCAATGCCACCCACCCATTGTAGGACAAACGGAGTCCCTTTTCTCATTCCCTTAGGTATGGTAAGTATGGCAAAGGGAGGCAGTGCTGGCCTGTTCTGTTGGATCATGTTCTCAGTAATTGATCTGCTCCCTTCCCAGTGGTTCTTTTGAAGGTTGCACATGTTTAATTATGTATGCATGTCCTGTCAATGCATATTAATTGTGTTACGCTTCTCCTCTGCAGAGGGAAACTTGCCTGCGGCTGAAGTGTAACTAATGATGCCAAACCTTCTCTGGAGGCGTGTGGTTATTGATTTTTGTTTTGTTTCAGTTCCGCTCTTCACCCCCTCCCCTCTCTCTTCAGATGGAGTTGATTGGACCCTGCTCTGTGCCAGTGGTTGTGAATTCCCTCACCTTGAGTTTTTGTGACTAACCTGGTTCCTGTCTTTGGTTTTTTTGGGTGTCGCCGTCTGTGCTGTGGCCATGTGCTCTCTTGCATGCAGTTGAGGAAAGGGCCTCCGGTGCCTCCGCCTCCAAAAGTCACCCCCTCCAAGGAGATCAAGCAGGAGAACATCATCAGTCTGTTTGATGACAATTTTGTCCCCGAGATAAGTGTGACAACCCCTTCGCAGGTTAGCTGCTATGCCCTGCCTAATTCTTCTCTGCCTCTGAACTCTTCCTTCAGACCATTCTTCTTTTTGGAAGTGTCAAGCCATGAAACCTGGTCAGGTGAAGGAGGAAAGCAAGCTCAGCATTGAACCTCAGAAGGCAAAGGATTACCTAGGAGCTGACTTCAATGGGAGAGTACCTGAAAGGCAGTAACAGGTTGCCTTTTGAGAGCTTTCATTCATAGAAGAAACAGAAGAAATGCACCTGGTCAAGATACCAGAAAGTAACTGCTGCATTTGTTCAGCAACAGTGCACATGGATTATGACTCTTCATATCCTGTGGTGTGCTATGCTTTCTCCAAAGCCACTGATCCTGAGTGTGGATGAAACAATTTTTTTCCCTGCTCATGTACGTCCCTAACTGCTGACCTTGGCATCTCTGCCAGTTCTTGGAGAAGACAGTTTTGTGCTCTCTGTGTCTTCACTCATGTGCTTTGTGGTTTAAAGCCCAGGAAAGGCCACAAGGAATTGCCAAAGTTCTCTTTGCAAAGAGTAGCTGATGAAGTTAGATGGGCAGGACTGTGCCTGTAGTTAAGTCTGCTGACAGAGTCTGTCAGTATTGTCAAATGGCACCTTCTGAAGCCCCGAAAAAGGAAAAAGTTTACAGATTATATGTTTTCATGTTTTCATATGCCCTTTGATTTATGTCATTACCAGAGAGGCTATCCAGGTAGAAAGTTCTCTGTTGGATCTAGGAGAATGGCAGTCCTTATGTATATAGGAGCCTGACCAGATTTCTGGCTGTGTCATGAGATACCTGCATCTACTTTATTTAAATATATATATACACATTTGTATATACACATGTGTATATATATATATATTCCCTAAATGCTGGTTAAAGCACAAATCCTATCTCTGTCAGTGCTCATCTGTGACTCATTCCCTCATTTCTCCTTGCATCACGCTGCTCCATTGCCTCTGGTTTGCCACCTTCCACCCAGCTGCTGAGGGGCAGAGATGATGTGGGGAGGGAAGGAAATCCATGTTAGATTTGGCATTACAATAGAGAAAACTTGCAGAGTGGAGAGATGATTTGACATTGCTGCTGGAAGGCGGGGACTGCAGGCAGCTGAGCAACTCTTTATCATTGTCTGTGCTTCCTTCTCCTTTATTGCAATGGACAGCTCTGTCTGCCCCATGCTCTCTATCATGTATTTCCATGTGAATGCCAGCCCTTAGTCATATTCTTCTGCACCTGATCAGTGCTCTGAGCCAGGATGGGATCTGCTGTGACTTTTGACCAGATGGGAATTCTGAGGGAGGACTCTGGTTTCCAGAACAGTCTTCACTTCAAGGGCCTAGCAGCCCCTGGCACTCTGTGTGTGGCCAGGGCTGTTCCTATCAGATGTCTTAGCTCCAATGAGCTGTCTTGTGGGAGATTTGGGTAAAGGCAAGGAGTGTTAGCCCTTGCATTCAAGTCTTGAATGACAGGTAAGACTATTCCATGGCTGCAGCCTTTTGAGGTTTCACTATTAAACAAAGCTAAGGATTGGGGTTGTAACCTCTCTGATGGGTGGCTTGGATGTGCTGGAAGAACAAACTAGAACTACTAGAATGATAGTTGTTTTTTGCATGCTGGTCAGGGCTCGTTATTGTGAGATGAGAGAGCTTGGTTCCTTGTCCTTGTGGATCTCAAAAAAGGCATGTTCATAAGGCAGAGAAAAATCTGTAAGAAAATTTGAGTAAGAGAAAATTAGAAGAGGTGAAAATGATGGTGATGTCAGTGGTATTCAGAGGACTTACCTTAAAGGGTATCACTTGCTACTTTCCAGAAGCTTTTCCATTGTGGGATTTTCATATAACTGTGGAGACCAATCTGCCAAATTTTGTGTTATTGAAAAGGTAGCTGAAGCAGTTGAGCCAGTGAGCTGGGAGGTTGTAGGAAACAGGGGCAAATCTTTCTGACTTCCCAGAGACAGCACTTCCTCTGAAGCTGAGTAGAAAGCAATATCTCATGGTTAGATTAAATTGAAACCACCAAAGTGATAGTCCAGTCTTAAATGCTAATAATTTGTGTCCTTTGTAGTGACTTCTTATTAATGGTAATCAGCAAATGTGGGATCATTGTCTCCAGGCAGAGCATTATTCACTCAAAGGGAGCTGTTCTGATGACTTTGAATAAAGTAGCAAAGCTTCTCAAATGTATGCTTTTTAGAAGATTTAATACTGTGTAAGTTTATGGGATGCCTAGAAATGAAAACTATTGGAAACAGCATTTTTTAGTTGGGGGGGCGGGATTAAAATCCCTTAGCTAGGGTGAGCTGCCATATTTTGTGTTTCTGACTCAGAAGGCAGGAGGAAATCAGCAGCTTTGGGACTTAGCTCTGAGGTCTCTCAGACTTCCCTTCCAGCAGTTTCAGTGGTATTCTGCCTGGATTTTTGTTCCTGAGATGGATTGTATGGATGGTAGCTCTTTTATATGTAGCTGGGGAAGTTGGTGTGTCAGTGTAAAGGCAGCTGGATGAGCTGTGGGGAGTAGATACAGATAGAGGAGCAGCCCTTCTCACTTGTCAGTGGCCGTGATCCCTTTGACCACAGCAGATCAGGTGCTCACACCATGTCAGCTCATTCAGCCAGGTGGTAAGATGAATGAGTGCTGTGGAAAAGGCTCAGATTTGGTTTGCAGGGCCCCACGTGAGCTGCCTGTGATTGTGGGCTCCAGGCAGTCAGGACTCAATCTAGTGTTTGCGCTGCCACCATCTCTTCTGCGCTTGCAGCCTCAGCTCCGGGATATCACACGCCCTCCCTCCACCGTGCACACGCGCGTGTCTAATGCTCATACTACTTCTCTCCCTCACTGCTGCCAAGTTTGATGCCCCTGGGCCCTTCCAGGAGGGAGCCAGCCTGTTGGATCTGGATTTTGATCCCATTAAACCAGATGCCACTGTGGGGAAGACCCCCACACCCGCCTCCCAGGTTGGTTCATCTCGCCGTTCCTTCTCCCTTCATGACTGATTTGCACCCACCTTGAACAATAGCATGGACCTGAGCTGTGGGTGGCTGGGCTTGGGTATGGGGACCTTGGTCTTCTCTGCTGGGTGTGCCAGTCCAGGAAGAATCAGTGGCTGCTGGCCTGGCCACAGTCAGGCACTAGGTGTTTGTGGGGTGCTTGGGCTTTGCTCTGATGATCTACTTAATGTATGTCCCTCCCTAGAGCAGCATCCTCTGTATGCTGTATGTATTAAAGTTGTTACTCTGTGGATGGGAATTCAGCCTGAGCTCTGTGCTCCTGCTATAAATTGCTCTCAAATGGATTTTTAATTAACAGACACTTTGATTATCTGCAGTTACTTAAGGTGAATAAGGCTGTAAATGGATATTCAAGTGATGTGAAGCCCTTCTTTTTCTGTGTATGACACAGCCTGCACTCATAGTTGAGAAGCAGCTTCCTGCCTGTCACAGTGTGGTATCAAAAAGGAAGATGCTTAATTCTGTTCTGGGCTGTACCTGGTCCTGTCCTCTGTCAGAGGCAGGTGGACTGTGCCTCATGTTATGTCCACATGACTGGAGGCTTTGCAGTGCATCCTGAATATGGTTCTTGTCCTCACTGAGATTTTCCATTTTATATATGTGAAGTGGTTATTTTTTTTGCCTGTGGATGCCACTAAAATTTGTAATTAACATAATTGGGTTGTTTATAGTACATCTCCAGTATCATCATATTAAGTAGGTCTGTATGGCACAGATTTTTGTAGGAGTAAGACTTATTTTGTCAGAGCAATCAAACATTAGGCATTTGATTCCCCTCAATTAAAATACTGTGTCTGCAAGATACTATTTATTATCATAATTGGATACACACCAAAATGGCAAAGCTATCCTTTTTTGGAACTTTATGTGGGTACATGGGCATTTTGTGTCTACTTGCCTTCAGGACAAGCTGCATATCGGGATAAGCCTTTTTGAAAAAAAAAAGTTACTTTTTTTTCTGAATCATCAGTTAGAACTCAGATGATTGGTTATCTTTACATAGGATACAAGTATAAATTTGACTTAAAATGAAATTGTTATCCTTCCAGTAAGCAACAAATATTACACTAAGTAGTTTTTCAAAAGTGCTCAGCAATAGCATAGTGTTCTAACCTAATTATTAGTACCTTCAGAAGTCATTAAAAGAGAGTAAAAAATAAATGATTTCTGCTGGTAAGCAAAAAATACTGAAAACCACCTAGTATCAAAACAGTCAGATTTATTTCCTATAGAGAGGGCAGCATGGCAGAGTAGTTAAAGTATTTTACTACTAATCCAAAGATACCACAGAATCATAGAATGTGAAGAGGTTGGAAGGGACCTTAAAGATCTTCTATTCCCAGGAATGTATAAATTCATGTACTACCAGATATTTTCAAAACATGTAGAGATAAGTACTGTTGAATGTGTATGTCTGCTTCTGTCTGATCAGTGTCTGTAATGTTTGTACTCGCTGAAATAATCATGTATAAACATGTTTTATTTTTGTTGCTCTTTGACATGCTTAGTCTTTACCTTGGGATTTATGGGAGGTAAGAAATTTGTACAGCTTTTGTCTCTCATCATGTCTGTTCTCATGGCAGTGCCAGCTCTGTTCACATGCCCGTCTCCTTTCCTTCACTGCTTCTCCTTCCTGCACACCCCAGGCCAAAGTTGCTCTTTGTGCTGCTGGACCCATTTATGCACCCTGTATGAAGCCCCTGGGCCAACCACATGTTTGCAAGTCAGTCTGGCACTCTGAGACTTACCATTCTACCAGTGCACATGCCCATTGCCTTTCCCTGCTAACCCACTCATCCTTCCCTTGGCATAATGCTGTGACCTTCACCTCATACTCAACACTGTGGCATCATTCTCACTCTCCACAACACATTTTCTGAACTCTCTGTGTGCTGTTGGTCTCCTGTGCAATGCATAAGTATCTCAGCTGTCATAAATATATCATCATTACTGCCTGTACCATTAGATGTGTACTCATCTGGAATTGTCTGTGGTGTTTGCTGTTCATCGACCATCGTTGTCAGAAAGGCTGATGTGAGTTTGCTCACCCTGTGTCTCCACTGGAAGTTAACTGCAGGCCCAAGACCTGCCTGGCATCTGTCTCAGCTTTGGAGCTTGCTGACAGGGACACCCTGCACATGCCCTGCATCTGAACAGAAACCTGGCCCTTGTTTATGCCCTCTCTACATATGTGGCCTGGGCAGGTCTCAGGTTGCTGCAGATTAGCCTCTTGAGAGGTATTTCAATCACAACTACTTCTGAGTCCCCCTGGACTGGCAACCAGCAGTGTGGACAGAAAATTGTAATTAACGTAATTTATTTGGGTTCTCAGGCCTGCTGCTGGAACTGGCTGTATTCCCTGAGTAAGCTCATGGCCTTGGCTCATGTGGAGGAATTGGGTCATGCCAACCTTCCATTCCCAAGGGCCAGATCACCCTCTGGAATAAGTATACTTGGAAGGACATGAGTTAGCCCTGGCCTAAGGGCTCACTGTGGCCCTTACTCTCCTTCCCATGAGCTTGGGTGAAGTCAAGGAAGAAGATTTCCCCTGTGTGTTGTACCAGCCATCAGTGTTTAACATCTGTCCTTCCCCTGTATGTGCATTGTCAATCTGTCATAGGGAAGAAGAGACTGGTTTAGCTAGGAAAAATCTCATTCCTTTCAGGTGAATGGGCAGGGGCAAGGTATGACTGTATCTGATTGAGCTGTGCTTACAGTCTTGGCTGTAAAAGGTTTTTGTTTTTTTTTTTTTTTGACCACTTCTCTCATCCTGCAAACTGGTTTTACCCAAAAGAGGATCTGCTCAACCAGGAAATGCTACTAGTCACTGTACCAGTTCTCACCTTGGCATAGTATTCACAGAGAGCAGAGCTTCCTAAAGCTGGGGAATCTTCCTCTCCAAGTCTTCTGAAGTCTTTTTATTATAAATGTTCTTAGCTGTTGATGAGAGGAGAATTTTTTGGGGCTCCTTAGTCCCATAAACCATGAAGTTAACAATTGCATAGAAACTTGAGTGCAGCAGAGCTGGCTTGGTTCTGCAGACTGGGAAATGTGCATGATGCTGCTGTTGGAATAAGCAAAGCTTTTAAACCTGGTAACAGCAGTGAGCAGTTCTTCTTCTCCCTGTACTATCTTTCCATGATTGTAAATGCTTTTATAGGCCTCAGGATGCCCCACAGGTAGATAAAATAGAAAAATTCATAGTTGAAATTCAGGGGATTTAGATCCAGTTTCTCTGATTATTCCATACTAGTTTTGCAAATTAGCTGCTTTAAGAAAAAAACCCAGAACCCTCACCTTGAAGTCCTTTTCACTTGTCCATATAAAACTCCTGCATGGTCAGGTAGAGCTAGCCTGGCATTTGTCCCAGTTCCAGTTTCACTGAACCCAGATGAAAACCTGGGAGTGAATCCAATTGAACAGGAGGATCCTTTGTAGCATTTCATATGCATATATTTACCTTTGCTCTACCAAAGATGCTAAGGGAATCCTCTGTAGGATGGGGACAGCTCTGCTCTCTAGAACATCTTCTGGCATGGTGATTCTGTGGACATGGTGATTGGGAGACATGAGGAAGGATGTGGTAGGGGAGGAAAGCATGTGTTAGATGACACCACTGGAACAGCTGAAGGTAAAGTAATGGATTTTTATTAAATCAAGGATTTATTTCTTTGTTATGGCTGCTGTTATTAGAATGCTGCTTGGAGCATTGTGCTAGTGCATTGCTAGTAACCAGCTGGTACATTTAAGGTTTACCATGGTGATTGCTTTACTCTGGGGTTTTGTAAGGTTGAAACTGTGAGAACTACAAAGTTAAGGAATCTGGACAATGCCTTGTTTTGAATATGATTGTATGCAGGGGTGTATGCATCTTGATTTAACACCAACTGGCAGTGAAGCACCACGCAACCACTCACTCATTTCCCTCCCATTGGTGGGATGGAGGAGAAAGTTGGAAGGATAAAAGTAATAAAACTTGTGGATTGAGATGAGACCATCTTAGTTCAAACAAATAATAATAATTGCAATGAAAAGAAAAATAACAGAGATAAATGAAACCTAAAAAACCCCAAGTGAGGCAAATGAAAAACAGTTGCTCAACACCAGCTGACTGATGTGCAGCTCATTCCTGAGCAGTGGTGCCTGATCAGCTTTTCCCCTAGTTTATACACTGAGCACGATGGCATTTGGGATATCCCTGTGGTCAGTTGGAGTCAGCTGTCCTGGCTGTGTCCCCTCCCATGTCCTTGTGCCCCCCAGCCTCCTTGCTGGCGGGGCAGCATGAGAACCTGAAAAGTCCTTGACTTGGGGTGAGCACTGCTCAACAGCAACTACATCATCAGTGTTGGCAACATTATTCTCATCCTAAATCCAAAATAGTACCAGTTATTAGGAAGAAAATCAACTATCCCAGCTGAAGCAGGATAACATGTGTTTATCAAATGTATGAGGCCTGTAGGCCTGCTAAAGCTGGGTATTCTCACATATTAAAAATGGCAAATCTTGGGAGTCTTCCTTGATGCTGCCTGGCCAGTCTCCCAAGGGGCTGATTTGCAGCCTTGGTGCTACCAGATCCAATGTACTTCCTGCATTGTTGCAATTCCTGGGAGGGGCAAAAGAAGACCTTTAGTTTTGTGTTAAAAAAGAGTTTATCTGACTCCAGATGAAGGAGAATAAGAACTTGAACTGCTGGAAGCCTATAATAGGTGTGTGGTTGGTCTTTTGTTGTGCACAGAAACCCCTGTCTCCAGGCTTTTTAGAACAGTCTTTGCCACGTGATCTGTAGGTGATACTGGATTTCCTTGATGGTGGCAGCTTTTGTGCAGTAGAAACTTTCCATCAACACAAATGTGCTATGCACCCCATCTGGAATTTTCATAGAGAATTCTTAGTAATAGAATATTCACAAAAGAATCCAAATTCGCAACTCTTTGGGCCTGTCCAGAATTGAAGGGAGTGAAAGTTAGCACAGTGTCCTGTTTGATTCAGTACTAATGTCATGTTGGTGCTGGGTCTGGACTAAATTTCATATCCAGGCACATTCTTTCCATGCTCTTTCGTTTCTGGGAGTAGGCGAGTACTTAAATATTCTGTGATTGTTATCCTTGGAAGAAGACTGTGGAGAGATCCTTGTTCTTTGGCATGCAAGAGAGCTTGTATTCTCTTACAAGTGGGCAATCTAGATCTGATAATAGGTACTGCATGTGTGTAAAGTAGGTCTGCAGTTTGGATTGTGAGGAGAAAGAGGCACACAGAATTTTTGGCGTTTCATTGATTTACTCTGAATTATTGCATAGCTGGAGTTGAAAGTTTCTGACTTTATTGTGATTTCCATGAGTTGCAGAGAAAGGAGAAGACAAGTACAGCCAGACCCTGCAGTGTTTCACCTGTTAGTCAGCAGATGTCTCAGGCAGTGGCACAGAGCACTTGGGCAGGCTGGGCTGCACTTTTTGGCACACTCGTGTAGCTGGAATGAGAGTAACTTCCCATTGGGATGACTTTTGTATTGCAGCCTGCAGAAGCAGCCCGTGCAGGAGCTGAAGCAGCTGGATCAGAAGCAGCAGCTGGAGCTGAAGCATCTAAAACTGAAGCTGACTCAGGATCGGTAAACACCTCAAGGACAGCAATCCCTTTCCTCCATCCCTTTGTTACACAGCACACGTGGCAGGCTGGACTGGGACAAGAGCTGTGTGGCTGCTTGGAAAAACACATCCCTGCCACCAGAGGAGTTACAATGCTCTTATTCAGGGACCAGACCTGGTTGTTGCATTTTATCTGTGTAATGCTTAGGGAGAATTTCTGCTGGAAAAGTCAGTAAAAGAATTGTCCCTTCACCCATGTTATGAAGTCAGCTCACAGCCCATGCTGTCCTAAGCTGTGTTGTCAGCTGGATTCCCCCTTGCTTGCCATTTACTTTACCTACCCTGTCCTCTGGGCTCTGGCTGTGTCTCCTCAATGTCCAGGCTTCCTTTCCTTTTGGTGACACTACTGCCCTTTATAGGGGACAGGGGTAGGTCCTGTCTCATGGCAGCTTTGTTCCTATAGGCTGTCACACTTGAGTTGTCTGTTCCAGGAGGGCTTTATGAGATTGCACTGTGACCACAGCAACTGGGAAATGCTGGCCATTATGGTCTCAGGAAACCTACAACTCATCCTGCCTCTCTGCAGCCTTAGGCAGAGAAAGACAGCAGTCACCAATCCTGCCTCCTCACTGCTGCCTCTGCTGTCCCTTGGGGTGTGCTTGGAAAACCCACTGAAGCCATGGGATGGTTGGGGTCTGGATCCTTCAGGGTGGACTTGGAGCTTCAGTTTTGGATTCTCTTTTCTCAATGTCTTTTTTTCCCTTCCTTGGCTGCCACTGCCTATCAGAGCTCTTTGCCTGCTGTTGTTGTGGAAACTTTCCCTGCAACTGTCAATGGCACTGTGGAAGGAGGTGCTTCATCTGAGAGAGCTGACATGCCCCCAGGATTTCTGTTCAAGGTGAGTGTGTGGCTGTGCAGCATTGAGTTCCTGGTGAGGGTTTTTTCCTCCTCTGTAAGGCATTAAGTGCTTTCATTCAGCATGGCCATGGGCTAGGCTACATTGAAAGGCAGAACAGAAGTCGAAGAAGAGATAAACCTTCCTCTCCAACAGTGCAGCTTCATGCAGTTCCAGATACTCTTCAAATGTAAGAGTATCAGCATCTAAAGGTCTTGCTGTACTGTGCAGCAAAATCCATTCTCTCTGCTGGAGTGGTTTCGTCTTGGTGGTATGGTGGTGTCAGTCACAGACTCCGGATAGTGGATAAAATTGCTCCTGACAGTAAAAGTTAAACTTGGTGCAAGTTGACAAACTGAGAAGAGTTGGGAACACCAGCAGGAACAGAGGACTCTGTGTTCAGTGAAGTTAGAAGGTCAGAATTAACAGAAAAGTATAGGACTAGGCAGGGTAGTTGGATGGGCATTCTGAATATGCCAAAGATCACTTGCAGCAAAGGCGTGGAGGAAGGAGTGATTTTGGGTGAAGATAAGCCACAAATTTAATGTGCATAAGGGAGTGTGGTAGCCAGAAAGCACAGCTGTATCATGTCCTGAAAGTGAGAATTTACAGCATCTTACTATAGGAACACTTCCCTGCTTTAGTCGTTCCCATTTTTTTTTCTGTGAGTTCTGCTGAAAGCAGAAGAATGGCAAAGCCCTGAAGAATGGCAGGAGGCTCATAATGTTTAGTGTGGTTTCAGGTGGATTTGAGGCTGCAGTGCTCAAAGTGCTGCTCTCCTGTCCCTGCAGGTCCAGGCCATGCACGATTACACGGCCACCGACACTGACGAGCTGCAGCTGAAGGCTGGGGATGTGGTGCTTGTGATTCCATTTGAGAACCCTGAGGAGCAGGTGAGTGGGGGAGGCAGAGTGTGAGCATGGGCCAGGTGGAGCCAAGGGGGCTTCCTGAGCTGCTTCTTTCTTCACTAACAGTTGGCTGGCTGAGTCCTGAGCCGTTAGTTTGTGGCTGGGAGCTGGCAAGAGAGCTGGTTGTCCTTGAGCTTGAGATTGGCTTCTTGCAACAGAGGGGAGAACTCTGCTTGTTCCTGGAAAGTGGACACATTATTCTGCATAAAGCATGTGGAATAGCTGTGGGTTCTTGTCCCTATCAAAACATTTGAGTTGATACAGTGGCTCTCTTGATCAGGGAGCACAACAGAGCCCATACTTTGCCTCCTCACTGCCCCTAAACTTGATCCATATTCCCTATGACCACTACAGCACAGACTGTGGCATTGAGACAAGTGACTCATACCTTATGATGTTTTCTTCTCTTTTGAGAAATGTTGGAGCTCTGAGAAAGCAGCTGGTGGTGGATGATGCATTTCAGCTCAGCAGCAGCTGTTTCCAAATGACTGTGTTTGGTCAGGAGATGGCAGCAGAATCAAAGGCTAGAGCAGGTCTCAGCTCCAGAGAACAAGTCTTGCTGCTCATCTTCAACCTGAATTTACTTGGTCATGTTTTGATTTAATTTGAGCTAGGAGCCTTGAGTAAGTGCTCCTCACTTACTGTGTTTGAGGGCACCCAGCTGACAATCTGCAGCAGTTTTACTACTTTGACTGAGAGAGGTGTTGAGTTTATAAAATTAATGCTCGCATCTCTAGGTTTCTGTTTGGAAAAGAAAGAGAATTCTCCAAATTGATGAGCAGTGATCAGCTCTTTGGGTTTGGCCAAGTTCAGATAAGATCTGGATTCCACAAGGGGTAAAGGGAATGTGTTGTAGTTCACTAACTCAGAAAATGTGGATCCTCTTTGTGGCCCAGCTGTTGGCTTTGTGAATGATGAAGGCAGATCATGCGGATGCTTGTGAAATGGAGCCATAAAATGCCAACAGTTCCCATACAGCTAGAGGAGGAGAGGTTTTTGGGGAACAGGCACCGATTCCTTCTGGAGACGAGACTCCCCACTGGGTGGGACTGCTCTGCACAAGCATTTGTGAACATTTCTTTCTCAGAAAGCTTTCTGGATGGGAAATGAGGGTCAGCTCCCCCAGTTTCTGTGGTAGGAGATGGCGTTTGTGGAGCAGATAGCGTTTTTGGATCAGAGTTTTTCAACGCCCTGTGTTTGTACTTTAGCTGGATGTGGGTGCAACAGCCATGAACTCGAGACTCTCCAAGCTGCAGAGGGTGAGCTCTGAGTGTTGCTAACATAACTCTGTAGCTGCACTGAAGCCCTCTAACCCTTCTACAGTGTATCCTGTGCTGCAACTCATTTCCCTAACCTCAACCATACCCAGCCAGGAATTGCTGGCTGTTAACATGTGCATGAACTGTGCAGGTGAGTGGAGGGAGCTTAGAATACTGGACTGATTCCCATCCCTACCTTGCAGCTTAGGTCTCAGTTTGTGGGTGTGCCTAGGCCTGGATTCATCTCTCTGAGAGAAGAAAGGGTTGAGGCCAGCAACACTTCTAAGCTGGCACTTCAAGTGATGTGGTTTAAAATTGTTAAGGCCCCATCTGGATCCTTGTGTATAATCCCTACAGCTGAGGAGACCCCTCATAGCAGGATGTGGTGGGAGTGCTGCATGTGTGCTCTATGGCACAGCACTGTGTGCAAATGGATGAGCTTTTGTGCCTGACGTGCTGGGAGCTGCCTTCTACACTCTTGGGCCCAGTGTCTTCTGCCTCGTTGTTTGTCTTCCTGATTTATGGCATGTCAGTCCTTCCACAGCCCCTGCAGCTGGCTGCTGCAGATGGGCTCCCATCTCATGTCGTTCCCATGACATCTCCTGAATGTTCCAGTCTAAGACAGCAGTCAGGGCTGAGTGAGCCTGCAGGCTCTGGGGGCTGTGCAGCTCCCATGCCTCATGCTGCACTCTAAACCCATGGGCTGCCCCACTGCAAATGAGTGGGAGATGTGCATGGAAGGGGAGCTCCCACTGTGGCAGCTCCAAGGCATGCAGGGAATAGAGAGGTTGTACACCTGAGCTGCAAGCTTAGTGCAGCCCTCCCACTCTGAATATCTTGAATATCTCCCTCATGTGCCTAGGATGGAGCAGAAATCTCAATGCCAGGCAGCCTCCAGGCAGAGAGTGGGAAGTCTGCTTCTGCTCATGATCAGGTTCTACCAAGCAGGGTTCCTTTTGCCTGAGTGAATATTCATCTGTGTTTATAGATGTACAGGTTGGAGGTTAGGGAAGACCTTATTGAGACACCTAAATCACATGTAGCTAAAATTTGGGAGTTTTGCTAACCTCACCTTGCATCAAACCAAACAGACTGCTGAATTTTGGGAAGATGGGTTGGGTTCCTCAGCTCCCAGTTCCCATAGATCAAGATTTCAGCATAGCAAGTAAGACTCCTTTTGTCTGTACCACCTCTAAAATGCCAATCATCTGGGTGCCCTGACTGGAGCAGGGATGAGCACCTCCTGGAGCTGATTCATCCTTTCCAAAGCCTTGTGCCTGAGATGAATGGGGTGAATTACATGCTGGAGGTGCCTGTCTCTTTTATGGCTATGGAGAATGCTAGACCCCTCATGTTTGCATTGTGAAGGTTGAGATAGGTGATTCCCATCCTGTAGCTCTGGAGTCTCTTTTGGCAGAATTTCTCCTGGTTCAGTGGGTGTGAATTATGACATGTTTCTGTTACACTTGCTTATTTTTTACTGTGTTTGTACAGTCTGGGTCAGATGGGAGCTTTGGTATGAACTCTGGTGGGA
Source organism: Spizella passerina (assembly GCA_013401375.1). Classification (NCBI taxonomy): domain Eukaryota; kingdom Metazoa; phylum Chordata; class Aves; order Passeriformes; family Passerellidae; genus Spizella; species Spizella passerina. The sequence goes on from WBNQ01081283.1 coordinate 36,339, forward strand.
TGTAGCCTTTTCTCTGTTTAAAAGGAAACAAAAGCAGTTTTTCCTTCTTCCCCATACTCCTCCTGGACTGTCTCCAAGCCAAATAAGAGCATGGCTTTGGTAATGCCTTGACGCCTCCTTGGCCTGCACTGTGTAAGAAAAATCCCTGCTCACATCTGTCCCTTAGCATCTGATCTCTGTCTTCCCCTGCAGGATGAAGGATGGCTGATGGGTGTGAAGGAGTCTGACTGGATCCAGCATAAGGAACTTGACCAATGCCGAGGGGTTTTCCCTGAGAATTTCACAGAACGGGTGCAGTGAAAGTCCAAGCCCACCAGCTGCATTTCTGCTGGAAGAAAGCAAGTTTTCTGGTAGATAACTGAAAAAGAACAACAAGAGGAAATGAAGAGAGAATTATGAAGGAATAGAAGCCTGAAAAAAAAGTCAACTTAAAGGGTGTGTTCTTCTCAAAGGGCAAGGTTTCAGAAGTTAATTGAAATTCAAAGTGTTATTGAGATATATACATATTAATAATAATAAGGCAATTCAGATACCCTGTTCCCCTTTGGTTTAAACAGCATTTGGATTCAAAGGACTGATGCAGAAGCAACTCAGTGAGGTTCTCCTTGCAAGTACTGCATTGACTGAATTCTCAGATGTCAGTCTGATTCCTGGAAAGGCAGTATTTGTTTAATGGCTTGAAAGTAGGAGCTGCGTTTGCTCTTGGGTGGGTTAATCTGTTTTGTCTTGAAGGTGGCTTGCATGGCAACCATAAAAATTCAGCCTTCCCTACATCTTCAACCTACAGTAGGCCAAACTTTCTGTTATGCTGTTGAAAAAAAAATTTAGTGTATAGTATTCACCACTACAATGTATGTGTGTGTGTGTGTATTTTATTTTCTTCCTTTAAAACAATGTTACAAAAACTGTGATTTTATACATATAAAGAGAGAAGAAACTACATGGAAAGGGCATGCAGAAGGTGAAATGTGTGAAGCTGTGCTCAGTCCAAAGTTCTTTCAAATGCAGACACCTAAATTCTCACAGTATTGTTGGCCTTTGAAAACCTAAGGGGAATGGACAAATTCGAGAGGAGAAACAAGACAAAACAAACAGATGCCATTTGGATGTCTGAAATTTAGGAGAGGGAATCCTCTAGTACACACATCCCCATCCCTTACCCCCCCCAAAAAAACCCCAAGCCTATTGGTGGTTTCAGAAAAGTTAGATTTCTGTAGATGGAAAATAGCTCTAAAATCTACTGGTTAGAAAATTTGCTTTTAAAGACAGATAAGGGAATTTTTTTTTTCTGTAAGAATATCAAAGCGAAAACACTGATAAAAAACAAATTACTTTCTGTGCTTTTCATTGGCGTTGTTTTTTTGTGGAATTGTATTTCTTATTTTCCTTTGAAGAGTTCTGTAAGTGAAATACCGTTAGATCAGCTTTCTCCAGTGCTGTGCTGATGATCAAGTTAACCTCTATGAAAACTGGACTCTTGAAATGCTTGTTTAAAATGGCTGTGTGACTTCATGCTATTGTAATGCATTAGAAAGGAAGGCAAGAATATCAAAGTGTCAGTGTCAAGAAGACATGCTGCAGTCTAATACTGATGCTGAGTCCTTCTACCTTTCCTTTGCTTCTGTTTGTTTTTGAATTTTGTTTTTTTTTTTAGTTTAGACAAGCAGATGACAAGGCATATTCTAAGTGCATATTACACTTGTTAATATAAGCCGGTCTGGCTCTCCAAGACTCTAAAGTCCCACAAAGGTACTTTATAAACTTTACTTGAATACTGATGCAGCTGGCAAGCAAGTCAGGCTATTTTAATTTTTTACAGTTTCCCCTCCTTCCCCATGATTGTTTTGCCCTGAAGGGATTTTTAACAGTGAGGTTAGGCCACGCTCACTCTGAAATAATCTTCCAAACTGGTAGGAGTTGGCTTTTGTCAAAGCTGCACAAAATGCTGACAGAGTACTGAAAATCTCACCTTTTTCAGTCTGTTTGGATTATTTGTAGACCAGCAGAAAAACATTGTAGGGCAAAAATTATGTTTAAAAAAAAAAACACAACAACTTAGTTTGGAGGAACAGATCTGATTTTGATTAGCAAATATATTCTTATAGATGCAAGCATTGTTGGAGTTCCTCCTGCTTTCAGCTTGGGAGATGATCCATGCTGGTTATTTACAGCAATGTAACAGGCATTAAATCTGTCCTATATACCCAAATCCCTTCTCCTTAAAAAAAATAAAAAGTGCAGGAATTTATTTTGCATCACTGTTAGAAACCCCAATAGTATTTAGGAGTAACTGCTCACAATACAGAAGGACTGGACTCCACAAATTATGGTATGGTGAGCTGTTGCTTTAGAATACTGCCCTGTTTGACTTTTTTTTCCTTTTTCATCAGGGTTGTCTTTATTATTACTCTTTTTTGTTTTTCAAAATATCTATTTTTATGCATTTGTGACTCCCATTACTCCTTTAAAGATTATTCATATAAAAATATACATTTAAATATATATAGAAATATATATATATAAAAAAGCGGGTTGATCCAATTAACATAATGCTGTCAGCTTAAAATGTTTATTTTTATGCGAAACCTGTGGATAATAGCTTTGTTTTTTTTAAAAAAAGGACAAGATTCTAAGTTACCAGAGCTGTGATTTTTGTCTTGTAGTAACTGTTCTAGACCATTTAGAAAGCTGTGCTGATACCTAATTTATTGTGGGTTTTTTTTTTTTTTTTTTTTTTGCTGTTGTTGTCCTCTGCTGTGCTTGAACCAGATGACTGTCCCAACAAAGATCCTTGTAAGGCCTTTTCATTTTATTGAGCTTGCAGAGCAACTATCCAGTACTGTATTGTCCCTGCAGAAGTGGTAGCACTTTGCAAAAAAGGGATGTTGTTTTCAGGTCATGTGAGTGATGCTCCAGTGTTGCTGGTGGGGAGAGAGTTGTGCCTCTCTCCATTTGCTTCCCCTGGCCCCAAAGCCCCCAAGCCCCTGGCTTAGAACAGGTTAGGGTGGGTTACCTGGATCTTGCATTGCTCACAGATAAGCGGTGTCAGCACATCTCAGTCAGGTTCTGAAAATGCAGGATCAGACCCACAGTTTATAAATTGCCTTATGTGAAAGTAGGATGGCAGAGCAGGAAATTTGTAGATGGCAGTGTTCTTTAGAGCCAGGAGAGCTGTCTCCTGGGTCGTTCAGCCCCTTGTAAACAGCCATGGCTCCTCCCATTTTCAGTGTTTTTACATCTCCTACATACCTTGATTCTGGTTGGTATTACCTGGTGAAATGAACTTCCCCTTTTCTTTGGTTTAGAAGTGATTCAAATAGAAAGAGGGACAGTAAACTCTCAAGTAGGCTGTGCCCTTCTGGTTTTTCAGTTTGCAGGCTGAACTGAAAAATTTGAGAAAAAAAAAATGTAAGGGTGACCTGAGACAATTTTTTTCCATTTTCTCAGTGGAATGAAAAAGGGAAAAATTGAAACAAATAAATCCTTTCATACCAAAATGAAACATTAATTTCTAGGCTTGCATTTTAACAAATGTTATGTCTTGGGCTGTAACAAGTTGCTTTGAAGCAAAAATGTGAAACCTTCTGTTTTGAAAATGCTGAAAGAAAATGTTTTAATGTTAATAGTGTTTTTGCCTTTGCCTTTTTTCTTAATCTGATTACTGGTTTCAGTTAACTCTAAACTGAAAAGAACCCAAAGAAGCCCAGTTCTGCTCCACTGACAGATACACTGGACACATTTCAGGGATTATTTGGTATCTGGCCCATCAAAGCTGCTGTTTTCCCCATTTAATAATCTTCCACTTGATTGTTCTACTGGGTGAAAAATAAAAGCATCTCTCATCCCATGCCATTGACTGGTTTTGTAGCTGGACTTAAAAAGTCATTCTTGCTCTGTTGGCTTCAGTTTGGTTACAGATTTATGATACTCCAGTTTGAGACTAATTACCACTTCCTAGTATGAAATGGCAATTAGTATTTACCCAACTGATGAGAAAGAAATAAGACATTGTTTCTTGCCCCTTTTTCTATCTTAGCAGTGTCAGTAATATATCTATTTGATAGAATTAAGGAAAAGTCCCAGAGTGAAGAAGAGTATGGTGTTCCAGGTGAGACTCCCACATACTCTGTGCTATTTTCCATGGGAATTCCTCAGCTGTCTGCTTTTATCACCTTTGTTTATGCTTGGCTATTGAGGTGAGGCAGTAAATGGGGTTGTGCAGGTTCATTTCCAGCTGCTCAAAGCTGGTAGTGCTTTGTGTGAATTGTGCCACAATCCCTGAAGGTTTGTTCACTGTTGCAGAACCCTTTTCTGTCCCACTACCCTAAGACTGTGGCCAAGGCAGACAGCCCCAAGGGGACTTGGAGCAGGAGTGAGGACTCCAAACTCTACCTGGAACTGGGATGCCAGTTCAATTAGGTTTTGCAGCCTAATTAGAGGGAAAAGGCCCAAGGCTGAGGAGGATGGAGGGATGACTCACTATCTTTTTCATTTTGGGTTGATGCACTGACTCCCTCACCTTTTAATTCCAGGGAGAAACTCTATAGGGCTGAGAACAAAATATGAATGGCCAAGATGTGTATGTTCAGTCTGATAGCAGGTGCTTCTTGCCTGCCAGTGTCACTGAGTTCTGAGCTTCCTGCTCTGTGCCAGACAGATGCAATGCTCTGCCACAGGTATTCTGGATGCTCTGCAGTCAGTGCCCCAAAACAGTGAATGTCCTTGTCTGAAGGAGGTAGAGGTGTCTCTCAGCCCTTTCTAGGAAGACCTGTGGATCTCCCAGAGACAAGGGAGGACTGTGTGCATCTAACACAGGCACCTCTGGTTTCAGCACTGGCCCCATTCTCCAGCTCCTCTCACCTCCCAGTCTCTCCCATGCTCTTGGAGGATGATGGCAGCATCAGGCACATCCCACCAGCCAAAAAGTGCAAAGCCAGAAGATGCACAAACATGTCCATCAGCAAATCCTACACAATGCAGCTTGATAGTGCTGATACCAGGGAAACAAGCAACAGCTTTTCTTCTCTGGGCCACCAAAGGGAAGCTACTCCTTGTCACACAGGTACTGTCACACCTGGCACTGGTGCAGACACCTCTCTGCTTGCATGCTCTGGTTCACACCTTTTTGCACAGCTCCTGATGGAAAGGAGTCCTGGGTGGTGCCCAGAGCTGGATTGTGGCACCAGCCCTCTCAAATCATCAGGTCTAGTTGGCACATGGGGGCTAAGAATAAAAGGCTCTTTTGGAAATTTTGCTTATGAAACTAAATGGAGAAACTACAGCTGTGAAGAGTGGTCTGTATAAGCTTGTACTTTGATGTGTCCTATGGCTATAATTCCTTCAACTCCTTGTGCAGCTTATTCTGCTGTCGTGACCCTAGTCTGCATTTCATGTAGATGGTCCCTACTTGAAACTTGCCAGATGCAGTCCTGGGCTTATTGCTTCTCTTTAGCTGAATTAAATGGAACGACTTTGGCAGTGTATTAGCAATCTCTTTTCCTTCTGTTAATTCAGTCTCTGAGTTTAATCACAATGACCTGAAACATATTTGGGGGTTGAGTGGTTTTTACATTAATTTTTGTTTTGTTTAATCAAAGCTGAACAATTCCCATTGTATTTAGAGCTGTGATACCCAGTTCCACAAGTACTAGATGAATTTGTCCCATCTTGTTTCTTGGTGATGTTCAGAAATATAATTTGTGTCATCCTAAATCCTGTGTCAGTTTCTCTCTCTATTTTTTTCCTACCTTTATATTAAGAAGCTGAAACAATTCAGGATGTTTTTCTTCCCACAGAGGTGAGTAGCTTCATAGATGTTTGGTGTCCAGGCACCTTTAACCTTGCGAGTTCTTACAATCACATGGGATGGAGAGGATGATGCTGGTCCTTACAAGAGCAGGGTAAGCTCTTGTAGCAGCCATCTCTGTTCCAGTTGATTGTGACACTAAATGAAAGTAGTGTAAGGAAGGATTTGAGATCTTTCCTTTTTATTAGCTACTGACCCCGAAGTGATGTGACCTTCATTGTCTAAGGCAGGTCTGTTGGTGGGACTATGACACTGCAAGGGCACTCTGTGCCACTTGGCCAAACTCTTCTCAGCTCCCTCTGGCCTGCTGCCACACCTGTGTGAGCTCAGTTCCCAGGCTGGTTTTGGGTTCTGCTCTTTAAATTGGACATTTCCTTTGCAGGTAGAAAGGGGGTGTTTGGGCCCAGCAGCCGCAGGGATTGAGGGGACAGGATCAGGAGGATTCACAGTTCATAGCTGGCTGGTTTTGGGGCCAGTCTGTCAGATACCTGGTTCTAGGCAGGCTTGGCACAGCTGTAAACTGGTGCCAGTGAACACTTCAATGGATGGACTGCCAGAGCCCACTGCTTTAGGATGCACAAGCTTCACAAGCCTGGAGCCAGCTCAGGGAACTGTCTTAGCTGTGCTTGCACCATTCCTTTGCTTCCAGATAGCCTGGAGGGTTAAATGCCCTTTAGCCTCTCACCTCTATGGCCTTGGGATGGACCTGAGTCACATCTCGTGGCAGAGGGAGAGCAAGAGGCACAAGCAAGGCTGTGCCCCTGGAACTATCACCTCATGACATGCCCACATGAAGGGACAAGCTGGTACCAGGGCTGTCCTTCAGTAGGGAAGACCCCATGACAGAAAGCTTGAGCCCCAGTGGACAGCTAGGAGTCAGTCCACAATGGTGAGGAGGAGAAGATGGGAGTTTGGGGCAGCACTCAGCAATTTCTCCTGTTTGCTGGCTGGCTGAAGCTGGTGCCCTTTGCAGAGCAGAATTGCTGCTTCAGCACGTGGAGGAGCCTCTGCTGTGCAGCCCAATCCACAGAGCCATTAATAATGGTGTGGGAACAGGAATTCAGCAAGTGCCCATGATTAATTAGCTCATCACAGGCAGTTAATGGCCAGGCTGCTCTCCTTGGCCCTGTGGTGCAGGTAATGGAACTGGCATTGCTTCCCACTGGACAAGGCGTAGCCCCCTGCTAGGGGCAATGGGCAGACTCTGTGAGCTGTTCTGATGTGCTGCTGAGAGCTTTTGGGTGAGACTGTTTCTTGGATACTGGGGGAATAGATCTGTAAGAGAACTTGTTAGTTGTCAAAGTCAGGTAGGCAACTCTGGCACAGCCCCAACCTAATATCAGCTTTCCTTTCCCTAGCACTGCTCTTACCTCATGTCCTGCTTCTGCTCCCTCTCACTGAGGCTGACTTCTTCATGTGTACTCTGCTTGTCTCAGCACTTCCTCAGGAATTAATATTTAGAAATTCAGGTGCCACCTTTGCTGCATCAGGCACTGGAGATGACAGAGCCGTGCTGTAACGAGGAGATGAAAGCAAGGCTGCTTTTTGAAATCCAAGTGATGAGGAAGCAATCCACTTCAGTAGTGACCCTGCCAGGGAGAGGGCTGAGGTCCACCAAGTGCAAATGATTGCCTCTCTCCCAGCTGCTTAGCAATGAGATAGGAGAAAGGAAAGCTCTAGCAGGAGTGCAAGGTATAGAAATTAAATTGCACACATTTTCATCATTTGAGCAACATGATACAGCCCAGGGTGTGAAATGAATGTGATGGGACTGAGACTGCTGCTGTGCTGCCAGTAAGGAGTGCAAGCCTTGTCCTGTGTCCCAAAGGGACATGATCATGTGCCCCTTTAGGGCATGTTCCCTGACAGTCACAATGATGCCTATTACAGCAGAAGTGAAGCAGGTACAGAAACCCCTGTTCCACAGACTGTAATTTCTCCTATCTCCAATTCAGAGACCTGTGAGAGCCTCCTGGAGTGACTTCCCCTCTCTAATGTTCAGGATTGCCTCTGTACATCTCTATTAGAGGCCTCCAGGAGAGACCTGACTATTGATTTTGCAGAAAGTGCTGTGTTTGCTGCTGAGGGCGATGCTGCTTTAGCAGGGAGCTGGCCACATGGAGGCACTCGTGCCATCCATGAGCTCCCTGTCTCAGTATGAAACATCCCTAAGGTCTGCAAAACACCTTCTGTATGCCAGACTTCTGGCTGGCTCCCCTGGGGAAATCTGGGAAAAGCTCAAACTGAAGAAAGCTCATCTGTGCTGGGAGCAGTCACAGTGTTTTAGTGGCTGGGCCATGGCATTGTGTAGGGGGATAGAATATAAGTAAATAAAGGTAGTACGGAAAGTAATGTTATCCCTAAAGAGTTGCAGCTGGATTAGTTATTAAGGATTAGGAGCAGGCCTGATTTTAACAGGCCACAGCTGTAGCCAACAAGAAGAGTGTTATAAAAGAGTGGATTGGTTGGTTGAGGGAACTGGAGTCAGCTGGCTGCTGTGAGGCAGAGTCAGTGCTTGGAGGAGTTGCCTACAAGAAACATCAAGGAGGTATGAAACTCTAGCAGTATAGAACCCTTGCAATGTAATGACAATAGAACTCATGCGATATAACTACAACAGCATTGCACTTGATGGTCACATAAACCAGAGATGCTTCCAGCCCTCTAGGAACTTTCCCCATAGCACACAGCAGAAGCTGGCTTTGCTCCTCTGTGACAAGTGGTAACTTTCCTAAATCCTCAGTGAATTTTGCCTGGAACNAGCCCACTGCTTTAGGATGCACAAGCTTCACAAGCCTGGAGCCAGCTCAGGGAACTGTCTTAGCTGTGCTTGCACCATTCCTTTGCTTCCAGATAGCCTGGAGGGTTAAATGCCCTTTAGCCTCTCACCTCTATGGCCTTGGGATGGACCTGAGTCACATCTCGTGGCAGAGGGAGAGCAAGAGACACAAGCAAGGCTGTGCCCCTGGAACTATCACCTCATGACATGCCCACATGAAGGGGCAAGCTGGTACCAGGGCTGTCCTTCAGTAGAGAAGACCCCATGACAGGAAGCTTGAGCCCCAGTGGACAGCTAGGAGTCAGTCCACAATGGTGAGGAGGAGAAGATGGGAGTTTGGGGCAGCACTCAGCAATTTCTCCTGTTTGCTGGCTGGCTGAAGCTGGTGCCCTTTGCAGAGCAGAATTGCTGCTTCAGCACGTGGAGGAGCCTCTGCTGTGCAGCCCAATCCACAGAGCCATTAATAATGGTGTGGGAACAGGAATTCAGCAAGTGCCCATGATTAATTAGCTCATCACAGGCAGTTAATGGCCAGGCTGCTCTCCTTGGCCCTGTGGTGCAGGTAATGGAACTGGCATTGCTTCCCACTGGACAAGGCGTAGCCCCCTGCTAGGGGCAATGGGCAGACTCTGTGAGCTGTTCTGATGTGCTGCTGAGAGCTTTTGGGTGAGACTGTTTCTTGGATACTGGGGGAATAGATCTGTAAGAGAACTTGTTAGTTGTCAAAGTCAGGTAGGCAACTCTGGCACAGCCCCAACCTAATATCAGCTTTCCTTTCCCTAGCACTGCTCTTACCTCATGTCCTGCTTCTGCTCCCTCTCACTGAGGCTGACTTCTTCATGTGTACTCTGCTTGTCTCAGCACTTCCTCAGGAATTAATATTTAGAAATTCAAGTGCCACCTTTGCTGCATCAGGCACTGGAGATGACAGAGCCGTGCTGTAACGAGGAGATGAAAGCAAGGCTGCTTTTTGAAATCCAAGTGATGAGGAAGCAATCCACTTCAGTAGTGACCCTGCCAGGGAGAGGGCTGAGGTCCACCAAGTGCAAATGATTGCCTCTCTCCCAGCTGCTTAGCAATGAGATAGGAGAAAGGAAAGCTCTAGCAGGAGTGCAAGGTATAGAAATTAAATTGCACACATTTTCATCATTTGAGCAACATGATACAGCCCAGGGTGTGAAATGAATGTGATGGGACTGAGACTGCTGCTGTGCTGCCAGTAAGGAGTGCAAGCCTTGTCCTGTGTCCCAAAGGGACATGATCATGTGCCCTTTTAGGGCATGTTCCCTGACAGTCACAATGATGCCTATTACAGCAGAAGTGAAGCAGGTACAGAAACCCCTGTTCCACAGACTGTAATTTCTCCTATCTCCAATTCAGAGACCTGTGAGAGCCTCCTGGAGTGACTTCCCCTCTCTAATGTTCAGGATTGCCTCTGTTCATCTCTATTAGAGGCCTCCAGGAGAGACCTGACTATTGATTTTGCAGAAAGTGCTGTGTTTGCTGCTGAGGGCGATGCTGCTTTAGCAGGGAGCTGGCCACATGGAGGCACTCGTGCCATCCATGAGCTCCCTGTCTCAGTATGAAACATCCCTAAGGTCTGCAAAACACCTTCTGTATGCCAGACTTCTGGCTGGCTCCCCTGGGGAAATCTGGGAAAAGCTCAAACTGAAGAAAGCTCATCTGTGCTGGGAGCAGTCACAGTGTTTTAGTGGCTGGGCCATGGCATTGTGTAGGGGGATAGAATATAAGTAAATAAAGGTAGTACGGAAAGTAATGTTATCCCTAAAGAGTTGCAGCTGGATTAGTTATTAAGGATTAGGAGCAGGCCTGATTTTAACAGGCCACAGCTGTAGCCAACAAGAAGAGTGTTATAAAAGAGTGGATTGGTTGGTTGAGGGAACTGGAGTCAGCTGGCTGCTGTGAGGCAGAGTCAGTGCTTGGAGGAGCTGCCTACAACAAACATCAAGGAGGTATGAAACTCTAGCAGTATAGAACCCTTGCAATGTAATGACAATAGAACTCATGCGATATAACTACAACAGCATTGCACTTGATGGTCACATAAACCAGAGATGCTTCCAGCCCTCTAGGAACTTTCCCCATAGCACACAGCAGAAGCTGGCTTTGCTCCTCTGTGACAAGTGGTAACTTTCCTAAATCCTCAGTGAATTTTGCCTGGAACCATCTCATGAAGCGTCACATCCATCTTCTGCTTCCTAAGCCCTCCTTCCTGTGGGAGGCACATCAGGGCAGGCTGTGCCTCCTGCCCCACAGAGGCAGTGATGTACCATCCCAGGAGGACAGGCATTTCACTTGCCTTGCTCTGCCCTATCTGGCAACTCCATCACTGCTCACTGTGTCTCAGGCTTTCTGCTGTGGCTCTGACAAATTGTTGCTCTTTCCCTTACAGTACACATGTTTTTGCAGGACTGTAAATTACTCCCATCCAATAACTCTTTTATGAAGCACTTTTTCTTCACACAGTAAAGAAAAATGCAACTGAAGAGGTAATTAAATGTTTACTGTTAAGTACTTTATATATTATATACTATAGATCATTCCATCCATTAAGCAATCCATTTAACTCCCTTTAACAGCATTATTGTCTATTATTAGGTTAATCAGCATTCACATCCTCTAACTCTGCATTTCTATCTAATTAGCCCCTCTTTCTTACTTCATATTTCTATTTAATTAAGCTCAGCATCAGAGCTGAATTCCCTGTGCTCAGCACTAGCAGAGGATTTGATCCTTTCAAAGCATGAGGGGCCAAGGGGCACCAAGTTTTAAGCACCCTCCTTGGATCTCTGCTGAAGTTTTCAGCTCAAGTTTTCCAGAGTAAGTCCCTGCCTAACTCCGGGGAAATTTGTGTCAGTGTAAGAAGCTGTAGGTTTGTGACATTCTCATTTATCTCAGATTATCAAAGAGGTCCCATAGGGGTGGTGGCTGCAGCTGGTGTGTCTGCAATGATTGCATGCAGCATCCAGGCACTGCACGTGCCATGGTCATGGATAGGGATTTCCTTCTCTTCCTAAATGGAAATGCAGGGAGGATGTGTTGTGAGGGGCTCACACTTCACTCTGGATATCAGGGTAGGTAAGGATCAGCAGCTGGGAATAGCTCATTTCTTACCTGACCAAATGGGCAAAATGTTCCTGCTGGTGCAGTTCCACATGCACCGGGCTCGGGGGTGATGGGGCTTATCAGGGTGTGCCAGCTCCAGGAGTGACTCCACAGGCTCTGTTTGACAAAGCCCTGCAGGGCTGCTCAGCCTGTGCCCTGCAGAGGGGCACGTTGGAAGTGGTGAGAGTTCCTGGGCTGGTGGCCCTGAGCCATGGAAGGTGGGGTGTGAGGAGCCTGCTGTGCCTTGGAGCTCTGCTGGGACCCGGGCTCACATCATGCTGCTGATATCCCACTCCTTGGCACAAACACCTGCTCTGTTCCCTCAATCCCCAGCCCTGGAGTCTGCTGCAGGAGGCTGTCAGGTATAATCTCTCCCCCTCAAAGGTTTTTGGGGATACCCAAGGCACACACTGTGACAGCATCACCGCAAAGCAGATTAACTAGCAGACAGGGAACACCTTGCTTGTCACCACTTAGCATCCAAGCTGCAATGGCTTTGAGGAATTGTCTGGGCCCTTCCAGAGTCCCTGAGCAGCTCTTTTTGCTAGTACCAGTCCAGAACAATCAGCAAATTGAGTTCTTTTTATTAACTTTAAAAGAAGACATTAGCCTCAGCCAGGAGAATAAAACCAATTTATGAGGCAATTAGCTCTGCAAAAACATTTCAGTCTCCCCAGAGCAGCCATCTGAGGAGCATCTTATTCCAGCTGCACAGCTTCTTCCGGCCTTGGGTTTACAGCACACTTCATTTATCATAAATAATAATAATAATGAATAAACAAATGGCTTCCTGATGAGTGTGTGAGACAGCCAGGAAAGCCTTCTCTGCCTGGAATTAGACTGTTTTTGACTTCCTCCTTCCAGGTGTCATTCTTGTGGCCTCTTGCTTGATTGTGATTAATTTTGATACTCAAGCTCTTTATAAGCAGAATTATCTTATGTGGGCTTCTTGTGGGATCTGCAGCAGGGTTGGGTGCAACACAAAGGACCTGGGCTACATGAAGGTGCCACAGCAGCAGACTAGGAGAGCTCTGTGTGTATTTTCCAAGTTCCTTTGTAGAAATTGCAGCTTTCTCAAGAACTTCCTGTTAATTGCTGGAAATTTGGGCAAAAGCCAGGAATGGGATCTTCCTCTGCCATTATTGTTCTGATACAATAAGCTCTGGGTGATGAAGGTGACGTAGGAGTGAATGTGGATTGGAATTAAAAGAAAAGTTTGATTTTCTATTTCTGAGAAAGAAATTTTTCTATTTCTGAGCATGAGACTTTCAAATTTGCCTTAAAAGCAAATTGAAATTAAAAGTTAAAACTCAGTTTCAGTGAGCTGATGCATAATACCAGTCTGCCAAACACAGAACTCCTGTTTTCTGTATTTTCCTGTTCCAACTTTTCCATTTTTATTATAAACATCTATTTCTGATTTTAATAACACAGTGCTATTGTGGAAGTGAAAAGTAGAAAATCAAAACATTAGAACATAATATTTCTACTACAAACACTCTACAAATATTACAATTTTGTTAATTACGCTTTTTCTTTTTTGATGTAAGTTGTTGCAGTTGTGGACCAGTTTTCCTTAGCTTAGATATGGAGCACTCCCAAGCAGAGCCCTGGGCTTGCACCATTTTTATCTCCAGCAGCAGGGGGGAATCCTGTGGCTTTTAGTGTGTGCTAAGAAACTCAAGGGGAAAGAAAGTGAAACTGCTGTGATCTTCTTAACATATCCAAAAATAGAAAGAGCTAAATCCCAAGTTTTTCAATAGGAATCAAGATGCCCAAAAGAAAATTTCCTATGGAGGTTTCTCAGGGGTTAAAGTTGGGTTGTCTGTACCTCTGTTTATCTCTGAGCTCTGTTTCTGAATCTCAAGAAATATCTATCCAAGAAATATCTATCCAGGCCAGAAATGCAACACTCCTTACAGTTATTAGGCTAAAGAGCATGAAAGGACCAGGGAAATTGCTGAGAGCCAACGTTCAGAGTCACAACCAGCAGCACCTCTGGTGCTGTGACTGCTGGATGCAGCTGTGGATATGGCACAGGATACAGCATGAATTCCTTTGGATTAAAGACCTTCAGGGACCTCTGCCTCAGGGCTTGTGGCTGTGAGGCCTGGAGAGGTGAGCTGCTTGGAGGAAGGCAGAGTGATCTGATCCCTGCCTTGGAGGAAGGCAGTGTGAGGGATCCAGTGTGCTCAAGCCTTTTGCAGCACCTTCCCTTCCCAGCAGTTCCCAGCTGTGCATTTGCCTGATGCTCCATCCTCAAGATGGGATTTGCAGGCACTCAGCAGTGCTGCTATCAGCAGCTTGACCAGCTCAAGTCTATCGGGGCTTCAAAGGAATTTGTTTTCTTTATTTTAAAAAATCCTTTCCTGCTCCACTTCTTTCTCCATCATTGAGTTAAAAGTCTGTTAGCATCTCCTTTGGAATAATTCTGCCTTTAAATTTTGATGAGTCAGTGAGTCCATGCAAAGCTTTTTAAAAGCTTTTAATTCTAAGCTTTGGGGGCTTTACACAGCTGGTTTAATCTGTAATGACTTTTTTTCATTTCCACTTGAACTTTCTGCGGTTCTGGTGCTCTTTAACTCCTGCAATGCCTCATTTATGTTCTCTTGAAACACTTGCACTGGGAGAGGATTTGTTCTTCCAATACCCCCTTTTTATTAATGTGTAGGTTTATAAGTGAAGGAATTAAATGTAGCTTGAAGAAGACCTAACCTCCCAAGGTGTTTGCTGTTGTGGCTGCACCATTCTTTGGGGAGTCTGTAGCAACTGAGCTGCAGCCTGTGTGTGTGTGTTACAGAGGATGTGTGCACAGCACTGAAGCCATCCCTGCATCTCCCCTTCCTGTGCACAGTAATGTTCATCCAATCCAACATTACCACAGTAATGTTCATCCAAGCACAGTAATGTTCATCCAAGCAGTTTTCGTATCTTAGGGATGTGGATGCCTCAACAAACCATGACAGCCTTCCAAGAAGGACCAGATCCAGCTTAGTTTTTAAAACTGAGGGGTTGGTTTTGTGCTAAGGGATGGTGCCAGCCATCACGCTTGCTGAACAGAAAGATCTCGAGCTGCAGAAAACAAAATTGGTCTTTCCATGGCTGAAGGTGAAGGGACACATTGGCACAACAGCAGTAAAGAGAGCAATGTTCCAGTGGCCCTGCTCTGCAGGACAGGCAGCCAGGCCAAGCCTTTGTGACACAGGGAATGTCTCACAGCAGCAGCACTCCTAAAGCACATCTGCTTCACCTGTCCTCAGGTGTGAGGTAGTCACTAGGCAGTTGCTTGAGTGGGGAAAAAAAAGGAAGAATAAGAAAAGAAAATGAGGGGGAATAGAGTGATTTTTGTTGTACTTTGAAACCATCTTCATGTGTTGTTACATGTCTCAGCTTTGAAGCTGCTTAGTTATCTTCTGGCCAAATGTGATGATGTACAAGGGCTGTCCCCCTTTGATACTCACACAAATGTAGGCACTGCTGTAGTGGAAGCAGCTGTCAGCTGGGAAATTGCACATTTTCATGTCAATGATGCAACTATTCAGACACCACAGTGGGAGGCTGCAGTGTGATATTTGGGCTGGATTTTCTACGTGTTTAGGTGGATAAATACTTGTGGGGACTGACTGAGAACTCTCCATGCCTACATCCTACTGAAATCATGGGTGTTTTGCTTTTAGAGGTGCCAAGACACTTCTGAGAAGTCCCATTTTCAAGAATGTTGGTCATGTGTCACAGAGAGCTGGTAGCTACAGAAATACCCAATGCCAGGGTAGAGTAAACAAGATAAATGTATAATTTTGTGTCCTTGCCATTGATAAAGGATTGCCTCTGGAACACTGAAGATCATCTCTAAATAAGGGTAGGTGGGTCAGAAAAGGAAGTTCAGCTGCAATGGGCTTCAGAAGGTTTTGGTCCTTGCCCTGCCCCAGACTTCTGCATAACCAGAGCAGGTCATGGAGTTCCAGGCTCTTAAGAGCACAGAAGCTGAGGTTTATAGGTCTCTCACCCCATGTCCTGTTTAGTCCCTGAATAGGTTTGGATGGCCACTGTGTCCAGTTTCTGTCAGAAATCACTAACATATTGAGCTTCCTATGCAATGAGATGGACTTCTCATCTCCAGAAGGAATATTATTCATGTTTTCTCAGCAGGAAACCTGTCACAGATCCAGTATCACAGTAGGCTAGCATGATATGTCTCCTAGGGTTGATTTTCCTTTTGGCACCACCTGGAAGGAAGATGTCTCTCTGATAATAGCCATTGCAGAAGGGACAAAATGTCTTTCAGCGTTACTAGGGGCAGCACTGTATGACTTTGCTTCTTCCAATTCAAGACTACATGGCAAAGGGCTACCAGCTGTTGGGTGTGAGAGCAAGTAATTCCCTTCTCTAATGGCTTCTTCCAGACTCAGTTCTTCCTTATGACATTCAGAACTTGCTTTCCCACTACAGCCAGGGTCCTGGCTGCCTCAGGAGCTGGCTTTGACAGAGTCCTTGCTTGCAAACCATTTCTTTATAGCTCTTGTAGGACTTGCTGCTGTGGCATTTAAGGCTTTTGCTATGATCCTGCCACCATGGAGCTGTTTCTGCAGAGGAAAAGCATTGCTGTCTCAGGAGAAATAGCTCACAAAGACCTCAGCCCTGCAGTGTTGCAGCCTGGCTCTGGGTTTCGGGGGAAAAAATCGGAGTGGGATTGGAGGCTGTGGAACCCCAGCAAGAAGAAAGCTTCTTGCATCCTGTCTCCTGCTGTGCCTGGAAATTGCCTTGCAGGCGTCACTGGTCCATGGGATGGGATGGGAGAAAGATAACAGGCCCCATCTCAGCTGGGGAAAAGAGTTTTGTAATTAGGATAAAGCCCTATAGCTGCCAGAGTTATTTCTTTTCTGCTTTCTTACCATTGGGAGCAAGTTGTATCACCCACTCTTCAGAGCATAAAATTCCTGTTGTCTGAGGATGGATCACACCCAGCAGTGTGGTCCAGCCATCAGATGGAGAAGGGCAGAGCATAATGGCAGCTGGGCAGATCTTCCAGCAGCAAATGGAAGACAAGGCCAACTTCTCTGATGAGGAGTTGAGGAGTGTGTGATATAATTATTAACATGGACTTTAAAAGAACCAGCAACTCCCTGTGTTTTTTTAAAGTCCAGTCAATAGCACTTAATAGCCCTGGCTCTCTGCAGAACTCCCTCAGCCTGTTTGCAGTCACTCCCAGCAGTGAGACTGGTAGATTGATATGATTTTACAGGGGTACAGAAGACTTGCTTTGCAGCACAGCACCATTTCCCCTTAATGGACTCTGTGACAAAGCAAATTTTCGTGATGTAAAAGTGCCTGGGCTGCTGGACCAAAGTACTTCATTTGCAACACCCTGTGGTGAGTGAAAGCCACAGGACTGGTTATAGCCACACTGAAAGGTTGTGAAAGCACTGATCACACCAGGCACTTATAAAAGCCAGATTTATAGCACTGACCTGTGCATTATAAAGAACAGCACACCTTTTTCTCCTAAATTCAGCCTGATGTTAAAGAGTCAG
>WBNQ01081283.1:53713-68676 GCA_013401375.1 Spizella passerina
GTGATATTTGGGCTGGATTTTCTACGTGTTTAGGTGGATAAATACTTGTGGGGACTGACTGAGAACTCTCCATGCCTACATCCTACTGAAATCATGGGTGTTTTGCTTTTAGAGGTGCCAAGACACTTCTGAGAAGTCCCATTTTCAAGAATGTTGGTCATGTGTCACAGAGAGCTGGTAGCTACAGAAATACCCAATGCCAGGGTAGAGTAAACAAGATAAATGTATAATTTTGTGTCCTTGCCACTGATAAAGGATTGCCTCTGGAACACTGAAGATCATCTCTAAATAAGGGTAGGTGGGTCAGAAAAGGAAGTTCAGCTGCAATGGGCTTCAGAAGGTTTTGGTCCTTGCCCTGCCCCAGACTTCTGCATAACCAGAGCAGGTCATGGAGTTCCAGGCTCTTAAGAGCACAGAAGCTGAGGTTTATAGGTCTCTCACCCCATGTCCTGTTTAGTCCCTGAATAGGTTTGGATGGCCACTGTGTCCAGTTTCTGTCAGAAATCACTAACATATTGAGCTTCCTATGCAATGAGATGGACTTCTCATCTCCAGAAGGAATATTATTCATGTTTTCTCAGCAGGAAACCTGTCACAGATCCAGTATCACAGTAAGCTAGCATGATATGTCTCCTAGGGTTGATTTTCCTTTTGGCACCACCTGGAAGGAAGATGTCTCTCTGATAATAGCCATTGCAGAAGGGACAAAGTGTCTTTCAGTGTTACTAGGGACAGCACTGTATGACTTTGCTTCTTCCAATTCAAGACTACATGGCAAAGGGCTACCAGCTGTTGGGTGTGAGAGCAAGTAATTCCCTTCTCTAATGGCTTCTTCCAGACTCAGTTCTTCCTTATGACATTCAGAACTTGCTTTCCCACTACAGCCAGGGTCCTGGCTGCCTCAGGAGCTGGCTTTGACAGAGTCCTTGCTTGCAAACCATTTCTTTATAGCTCTTGTAGGACTTGCTGCTGTGGCATTTAAGGCTTTTGCTATGATCCTGCCACCATGGAGCTGTTTCTGCAGAGGAAAAGCATTGCTGTCTCAGGAGAAATAGCTCACAAAGACCTCAGCCCTGCAGTGTTGCAGCCTGGCTCTGGGTTTCGGGGGAAAAAATCGGAGTGGGATTGGAGGCTGTGGAACCCCAGCAAGAAGCAAGCTTCTTGCATCCTGTCTCCTGCTGTGCCTGGAAATTGCCTTGCAGGCGTCACTGGTCCATGGGATGGGATGGGAGAAAGATAACAGGCCCCATCTCAGCTGGGGAAAAGAGTTTTGTAATTAGGATAAAGCCCTATAGCTGCCAGAGTTATTTCTTTTCTGCTTTCTTACCATTGGGAGCAAGTTGTATCACCCACTCTTCAGAGCATAAAATTCCTGTTGTCTGAGGATGGATCACACCCAGCAGTGTGGTCCAGCCATCAGATGGAGAAGGGCAGAGCATAATGGCAGCTGGGCAGATCTTCCAGCAGCAAATGGAAGACAAGGCCAACTTCTCTGATGAGGAGCTGAGGGGTGTGTGATATAATTATTAACATGGACTTTAAAAGAACCAGCAACTCCCTGTGTTTTTTTAAAGTCCAGTCAATAGCACTTAATAGCCCTGGCTCTCTGCAGAACTCCCTCAGCCTGTTTGCAGTCACTCCCAGCAGTGAGACTGGTAGATTGATATGATTTTACAGGGGTACAGAAGACTTGCTTTGCAGCACAGCACCATTTCCCCTTAATGGACTCTGTGACAAAGCAAATTTTCGTGATGTAAAAGTGCCTGGGCTGCTGGACCAAAGTACTTCATTTGCAACACCCTGTGGTGAGTGAAAGCCACAGGACTGGTTATAGCCACACTGAAAGGTTGTGAAAGCACTGATCACACCAGGCACTTATAAAAGCCAGATTTATAGCACTGACCTGTGCATTATAAAGAACAGCACACCTTTTTCTCCTAAATTCAGCCTGATGTTAAAGAGTCAGCATGCTGAGCGCTGCACAGAGCGTTGCAGACAGGGGATCTCCACCAACGCTTCAGGGGGCTGCTGTGTTACTGACTTGCTTCTGTAAAGGGCACATTTCTTCCTTCAAGGTGGCTCAGCTCCTGTGAGAAAGCAGCAGAGTCCCTGTGGAGAGGTGGCCAGGTGCCCTGGGAGCAGCACAGCCCCTCAGGCATTGGCAGGTTGCAGGAGGCACGTTGTGAGCAAGGAAGGATGCTTGAAGGGTGGCCCTGGCAGAAGAGGAATTTCACTGTGGGGAGAGATAGGAGATCCTACAGTCAGGGTAGAAACACTGCCACAGTTTGAAGACAAATGTCCAGGTGTGGGACTTTATATCATGATGCCGAGCAGTCTCTGTCCTTCAAACACTCCATGCTGTGGTTTTGTGGTTTTTTGGTTTTTTTTTTTTTTTTTTTTTAGCTGTAGCATTTCTCCCAGTGAAGAAGGCTGGGAGGCCCAGCAATGGCTCTGTCACAGGGAATCTGGACTGATGGATTGGTGTCACAGTGACACCTGACAGGCTTTTATCAGGACAGCACAGCCATGGATGCCATGCCTGGTTAACACATTACTTGGGGTTAGGAATGAGATACATCCATTCCACTTTGGTGGCTTGTCTGGCTGAAGTCAAAAGCAGTTTGAGAGCTTTCTTCATGGGGGCTGTGGGAGCTCCTGCCTAAACCAGGCTGCACAAAGGTCCTGTTGCCTTGGGCCGCTGAACTCCTCGCTGCCTTGCTGTCGCGCAGCTCCGCAGGAGCAGCTCAGGGTGGCAGTGTTGCCCTGCGGTTTGCACCGTTCCCTGCGCTTATTCCATTTTCTTGCTGACACACGGGGAGTTGTGTCCCCAGAAGGAGCATCGGGGGTTTCATACAAAATAGTCCACAGATGCAAACTGCAGAAGTCTGTGTTCTGCCATGCTGGGTTTAATTAAGGGCACTCTGGAAAAGTCCCTGTTTGGTAACATCTCTCTTTCTCCAGTCACACTGTGCTGGAATTCAAGTGCCTTTATGGCAAGCCTGAGTTTAGGCTCACATCTGGCAATATTAAATCACTGCCATGTAGAAAGAGAAGGTTATTTCTATTTTCTCTATTTTTTGCATTTCAAGTGACCACATGTGCCAAACACACATTTCTGCTGTACGTGGTAGAAAGGAAAAGCGTGTAACCTCTGTAGGAAGTATTGGAAGGGAGCACCATAAAATGTCACCCCATTGATTGTTAGCACTGTCTAGTCCCAAAGGATAGTGTCACCTTTGAGTGACAGCTCTTCATCCCGACATCATCTGGCTGAGAGGGAGCAGTGGCACACGGATCTGGAACAGACAGCCTCGTGTGTGCTGGTTGCTGTTTCATTTGTGCTCTCAGCACTGACCTGTCTCCTGGGGGTGATTGACACAATTTCATGCGTTTGAGGAGCTTCAAGCAGCTGATCTATGATGTAAAATCTGCCTACTCAATATATTTCATTTATATTCCTGTGCAATTTGTTATCTGTCAAATCTATTTATCCCATATAACCTACGCACCTACCTAATTAGACACAGCAATATAAATAAATTTAAAGGCAATGGGACATTACATTTCCTCCTAGGCATTTTATTGTTCAGTTTGATGTTAAGAATTTTCCCTGTTTTTCCTGGATTTCCAGTGTAGCCTGACATAAGGTACCTAAGCTGTACTGTTACCTTTTCCCTGACAACATATCTGCTATGTGGAAGCTCTGTGCTTTTTATGTGAAACCTGTGGTCCATGTGCTCAAGAGCATGCAAATGTATCCAGGGGCTCCCAGACAGAAACAAGGCAGCCCTCATGATGTATAGAGAGATTTAGAAATACATTTTACGTGTCTCTATACGAATCATAAATCCACCCACTGCTATTCACAGTGTCTCTCTGTCAGCTTTGCAGGGGACAGTTTCAGGAGCCCTGGCAGGGAGGGGTCCTGTCACAGGCATCCTGCTGGGTGCCACAGCACACAGGTGAGTACATGTGTGTATCTCCATGCTTCTTCTCTGTTATTCATTAATACCTCCCAGCCTCAGAGGTAACATCCCATCCCGGCGAAGTGGCAGGTTTAAGGCCTGAAATATCCTTGAAGCTTTGGTGATTTGGGAAGCAAAGCATCTCCCCTTGTTCTAGACAGCATCAGGGCTTCCCCTGAGCTTTAGTACTGCCTAGGGCAGCTAGCTGGATTTTGAATCATTATTTCTTCTCCTATCCAGCTGGAGGCTTCCCTCACCAGCTCCTTTCTTCTTGCTGTGGTTTGGATCTGCTCCTTGTACAGGGAAGAAGTAATTTTGACCCATACATGAGCTGGTTGTGCTGATACAGCAGTGTCAGCAGTGCTTGGGCAGGGCAGGTCACAGGGGTGGACACATCTCCACTTGTCTCCACACCTGGTTTCTGTATCTCCATGGCTCTGTGGAATCAAATCCTGAGTTGCCTAAAGGGAAACAGCTCCATCAGAAAGGAGACTTGCTTTCTCTCCCTGTGTTCACTTCCCCTAAGCAGAAACAGCAGGGGTGTTTTACTGAGGCTATAGAGACTGCTTGGCTGGAACTAGGGAAAGGCAAAGCACAAAAAATAAAGAGAAGTAGCAATATGTAAAATGGAGCCAAATGCAGTTTTCCAGGATTTGCAAACCACACAAAATCCAGGCAGGGCATTTTATCCCTCAGAACAAGGACAGCAGTTGCTTTTTTGGAGGATGAGATGTTCTGTTGACTGTCTGCAGCACAGGTCTCTGCTGCTGTGTCTCTCCTGCTGCTGCCAGAAAGGGAGCACAAAGGCTCCTGCTTAGGAGATATGGCCAAGAATTTCTCCAAAGCATCAGATGTCAAATCAACCAACATTTTCAATCTCTTCTCTCAGCCTGAGTTACTTTTCCTTCATGTTCTTTTCACTGTTTTCCTCCTTCTAAATCCTCCCCCTCCTTCTCCCTGATCAAACCCTCTCTCTCATGGCAAACATCATTACTTTAGCAGGTGAGATGAAAGACACCTCAGTCTACCTCAATCCCAGTGCAGACAGAAACCCACGAGAGAAGGGCAAAGAACAGCAAATAAGGAGGTTTGCAGAATGCCAACACAGCAATGACAGTGAGAAATACAAGACAAAGCAGTTAACCACACAAGGAAATAAATGCTCCTGTGGGAAAAATCATACACTAATGCCTATTAGCTTAATAGCCCTGTGGTTTAGGCAGAGGGCTCAGAGACAGGGGCTCTGGGCTCTGTGGGCTGCTGTGCTGCAGCCTGGCTGCCACCTGGGAGGCTGGATCCTCCCTCTGCCCTTGGTCAGCTTTGCTCTCAGCTTTGCCACTTTCCAGTGTGACATGGAGTCCAGTTTCTCCTGGGGCTGTCAGACACTGTCAGGAGCACCTGGGGGAAGCTGAGCTGCTGGAGGAAGGATTTCACTGTGACAGGGCTCCTTCAGGATTTCAGTGTTCACAGGGGGCTTAGGATGAGGGAAGAGATGAGGATCTGACTACATGTTTTAGAAGGCTTGATTTATTGTTTCATGATATATATTATAGAAAAAATATACTAAAAGAATAGAAAAATGATTTAATCAGAAGGCTAGCTAAGAATAGAAAAAGAAAGAAAGAATGATAACAAAAGCTTGTGGCTCAGCTCTATGTCCGAGCCAGCTGACTGTGATTGGCCATTAATTAGAAACAACCACATGAGACCAATCCCAGATGCACCTGTTGCATTCCACAGGAGCAGATAACCATTGTTTACATTTTGCTCCTGAGGCCTCTCAGCTTCTCAGTAGGAAAATCCTGGGGAAAGGATTTTTCATAAAAGATGTCTGTCACAATTTCACCAGATGTATGCACACACTGTGCGAGGGACAGCTCTGTCCCCATGTGGGGTTCCTCATCTCATTCTCTGTCCAGAAGCTGGAGGTGAGTGAAGGTCTCCAGCACTTCAGACACTTCACACAGTGTGCCCACTCCAAACCCCAAGTGCTCTGGTATTTTTTTTATTGCCTGTTGGGACTTGGGGGCTGAACCTCAGAGCAAAAAGGTCAAAGCAAAACAAACAAACAAACAAACCAAACCAAAACAAACAACAAAAACCCACATTAAATGGAAACATATGGCAGAGCCAGTCCAACAGAGAGCAGGAGATAATCAGCAGTACCAGTTTACTAGGAAGGTTTATGAGGGAAGGAGAGCAAAGATTCCCTTGGAGAAAAGATAAAGAAGCAGATTATGATATACTTTACTTCATAGTGCTTCCTGAAATGGAGCTGAGGGCATTGTTTTCTGCTTTAATATATTGTGTTAAACATTAAAGGAATGAAGGCAGGGAGCCTGAGTAACAATGAGTTAATCTGAAAAGCAGACATATTTTAGGCTGGGGAGTAGAGGAAAGCAGAGGAACTTTATTGGTTATTATTAGACTTTTCAGCTCACAATGGACAAGTCAATATTTTTTTCTTTTGACTGCTGCTGTTTCCTCCTTTGATTGTTAAATCCCCTCTCTACCTAGAAGTGCCCTGCTCTGAGCAGAGTCTGCTTGTACTTAACAAATGGCCTGAGAATGCTGAGCATTGAGGCTGTGGGGCCCATGACTCACCCTGAGTGCTGCAGAAGCTAGATTTGGGGAGGTATTGGGTTAATAAGAGATGATACTCCTGCTCTATCTCTTAGCTTGAGGATTTGGGGCAGGAATGTATCAGCTCCCGGCATCTTTTTGTTGTGGGAAGAATAAGACCATACAGAGGATAAGTAATGGGATAAAATTCTGTGTTATGGGTTATGAATATTCTGGACAAGAAATTCTAAAGAAAAGTGGTTGAATGGAGGTTCTACTACTAGTAACTCAGGATATGAGACCTTTCTCACTCTTTAGCCTTCTAAGACCGCCAGGAGTTGACACAAAAATAATTGCTGGACAGTGAGTAGATGGTGATGCTTAAACACCCCAGGGGAAAGAGAGGTCTCTAAAGATGATGATGTTTCCAAATACTGCAAAAGGTTTCATCAAGACAAATATTATAATTAACTGTTGTTAACTACTGCTCCTTACATTGCTTAAGAAGGAAGGACAAGGTTCCCTATGCCTGGAAACTTCTGCAGTCATGGGGATGAATTTTGAGTAGATATTTAAAAAGAGGGTGAAGGATTATATGTTTCCTCTTATGACCATGCCATGTCAGATTTATTGCTTTGCAGCAGCTGGCAAGAAACTTATTAGGAAATAATACTGCTATCTCAGAGCTGGGATATTAATTTTTAATCGATTACTTCTTTGTGATGGTGATAGAAGTGGAATATCAAAGATGGGTGAATAGTGTAGCACATGCTCTTGCTGTTCTGGAAGCACATGTTGAGCCCCAAGCTGTTTTTAAGGCTTTCCTTTCCCAGCTGGCCAAAAGGAGATGTGCCAGCCTTCTCCTGCATCCTGCTAGATTGTGAGCATCTCCCAGGCTCTAATGCATTCTTTATCACTGTGCCACCACAGGTGACAGATGGGGAAGCAAGGGAAGGAGGAAGGGCTATAGCTGAGTTTTCCAGCAGGAATGAATCACTGAAAGATGGTTTATTATATTGATGAAAATGAATAGAAATCCCCTGGCAGAGGAAGGAAGCAGAATTTGCATCACTCCATGACCTGAAGGGGACAACCAAAGCATAGCACAGGACACCCAGGTTTGTCTTGGAAGGGAACTGCTGTGTGCAAGCACCACCAGAGAGGCACGAGCAGGGGACCCTGGCTCCTGCCCAGGGCCACTCACTCGTGGGTGTCACCAACATCCAGCTCTCCAGTTTGGGTGTCTTTGGGCTTTCCTGTGATGGGGATACCCAAGGTTTTAACCAGCTCCAAATAAATGCTCCCCAAAGACTCTGGTTGGAAAAGCAGCTGCTCTTTCCCCCAGGCTGTCTTCTCTACCTGCAAAACATGTTATTCACTGTCAAGCAAAGCATCAGTTGCCTGTACATGGTAAGACTGAAAAAACAGAGTCTGAGGATAAAATAGGAAGGGAAAAAACGCTCCAGTTGCAGCTGCCAGTGGGGAGCAGCATGTAGTCAGGGAGGCTGAGACCCAGCCAGAAGAACAGCAGCCCTCAGGCCCTCTCTGGGTGAGGCTCCTGGTAAACCATGCTTGCCATAAATGATCAACTGCATTGCTTTCAATATTCCACCCAAGGAAATGGCCCCTCTATGCCCCCAGCCCCTAAAGCTGCAATAATTTGGCCACTAATGTGAATCATGAATGCCATATTCCCAAAGCAAGCTGTGTTTCTCCTTAGAAACTTCATGGAGCTGTTATGAAGCAACAAATTTTGGCTTTCAAAGAGCAGGTACAATGAGAACTTCTGGTGATGGAAGGATGTCCATGTGCACACATACATGCACAGATGTCATTTACAAACAAAGTAGGACTTGTTTTCCAAAAGGACTAAGCTCCTGATTTTGGTGTGTTTGGCTTTGCAAACTTCACAAATCTTTCTAAGGTAGCAAATTCTCCCCAAAAGCTTTCAATTCCCCTTAATCTGATATCTCAGCTGCATAACATTTCACTGCAGCATGGGCTGAGGGACATGGTTTTCAGCCTTCTCTGAAAAACACAGGCAGAAAGAGCTCATTGGAGCTGACAGATAGAGACTGATATTTTGTGAGAGTGTGTGTGCACCCATGTGCACACGTTTCAGCCTCAGAAAACACAGATCTGCCACCTGCTTGGAAGCCTGCTTTGAAGCCTCAATAGCAAAGCAAGCAACAATGGGAAATGTGAAAAAATTTTTCCCCTTTTCTCTCTTTTGGCCTTTCTGATTAATAAAGAAATTCTCCAGTGAATGCTCTTGAATTTGTAGAAGCTTGGTCGACAACGAAAGGACAACTTAGAAGTAATGCAGTGAGTTGCTGTTGGAAGCTTGTTTCTCTTCCTGATGGATGTTTGCAATACTCTGGATTGTATGAACACAGTGTGCTTCACTGTTGCAGCTCATGCTGCAATCTTTCTCCCTCAAAGGCAAGTCTTGGAGCTCAAAGAAATCACAAATCCAGCTCTCCTCCTGTATTTTAGATGTTCCTTTAAGGGTCACAGATGGAGGAGAAAGTTAGAGGTAAGTATGCTTTCAGCCCCTGCTTCCACTGGGCTCAGGACAAGCACTAACCCAGGCTGTGGCTCCTTGCCTGTTATGCAAAGCAAATATTTGAGCATCTTAAATTCTGTATGGTTACAGACTCCAGCTTTAAAATGCTCCCAGTGGGGCTTGTGACTTAGGCAAAAGGTTCCAACTGGGGGAACCAGGGGGCAGTCCTCTGGGAAGAGTCTACCAGATTTGGTTCCACCTGGAAAGGGACTCTCTGGGAAGAGGAAGTGACTTGTCACTTTCTGCTTTCAAGAAACAGAGATGGAAAAGGTTTCCCACTTCTCACTAGTCTTACCTCTTCACCTGGCTGCTAGGTGCTTGCTGAGGAACTTCAACCACAGTGTGGACCACCTGACCCCAGTGGGAGCTGGATTTGACTGCTCTTAGCTGAGTTAGAATTTGTCTCCTAGAAGCTGCCAGAGGGCATCATCCATTACTGTCATGTTTGGACTTGGATCGACGAACATCATCTCTGCCCACAGGGACAGAGCTGTCACTGGTCAGCCTGGACCAGAGGAGAAAAGAATTCTTCTGTGGTTTCAGAGAAAGGAATATCTACTGTCTGGGAACTAAGTGTGCTAGGCTCTTCAAAAAGTAGCTTTTTTTACTGATCCATCTTTTTCTAAAGGATAAAAACCAATTCAAGGACAAGAAAGAGGGAAAATAGAACTGGGACTTATAAGCAAAAGGAGTCTATTGTGTAGCAGGACTGAACCCATCCTCAGGTTTACATTTCCCTGCTCATCTTGGGGCAAAATTCAATCCTGAGGTTTGCCTTCTCCTCTGCACTGAACACAGCGATTATGTTCATCCTATTCAGATTTCAGACTCAATTTTCCTTTTTCAAAGGCCTGTGCTGTTATTTTCCATCCATCCATTCTACAAGTTAGAAAACATACATTTTAGAGGCTGACTTGATTTGCTCTTTCCCTTGGGGAATAATAGATGTCATGCTGTTCAGAAAAATGAAAAGGCAAAAATCCCCTTTCCATGCACCAAAGGGTGTGGGGAGAAAACCCTATTAAAAACCTGCATTCTAAATACTGTTATCTAAAGCTGATAAAGAGGGTCACAGACTTATTTTCCTCTTCAGGCTCAACCTTCCTTTAACCAATACAAAAATTTCTTGTAGCTCCTGTCTCTCCAGGGATTTTGACCAGTATTGTCTCAAGCAGTTCTTTCCTCACTATTAATAGGTAACAATTGTGTAAGCTCTGACTCTTTTTGTTAATATTCTAACAAAACAGATTTTCCAAACAACCACATCTCTTTTGTTCCTTTCAGTTCCTTCTGATACCTCATTGTAGGTGTCAGTGAAAGGCAAATAGACATCTGTGGAATCTAAAGAGGATATTTGGCGATTTCACACAGTCCCCTACTGCCTGACTCCCTAATCTGACAATAAAATTGGATTTTTGGTATCTCTTTAACACTCCAAAAAGCAAACCCCTTTCATAACATGTATCATTTTTCAAGGTAATTTGAAGAGAATACCTTTCACTTTCAAATTGCCCTTTGGCAGCTCTGAAACCACTGTTGTTTTGTGAAAGCTCTTGGCATTTAAAACTGCTTTGTAAGGAGGAGGAGGAATAATAATAAAAAAACCCTCCCAATGCTGGCTACTTCACATTGGTTCTGATCTGTCCAGAGCTTTTCAAGTGAATGGGAACACGTGACAAACACATTCTGAAGAAAATCTCATTTCAACCCTAAATGGTTCTTCACAATTTCCAATTCATGCTATTGCCATTTTTGCAGGAATTGATGGCTGCCATTGTTATCAGAGCTGACAGGCCCCGGGTAGGTTGCACAATCAGAGCAACCTGCCCGAGCCTTTCATTATTCCCTAGAGGCAGGTTCTCATGGTATCTCCCTTTCATAGGCATTGCTCACTGCTGGTTTGCATTTGACAGGGCTGCCCCACTCGCTGGCAGTGCCCAGATCAAATGGCTCCTCTGAAGTTAAAGGAACAAAGCTCCCCCATGTGCCCACAGAGGCTGGCAGCTCCTGTCCTTCCAGCACATTCCAGATCAGAGGCTGCTCTGGCTGTGGGGATTAGCAGCTGGGTAATTGCCCAGCATGTGGGTCCGTTCTGCTCTGCTCTGGTGTTCCAGCAGCGCCTTGCAGACATGCAAGCATCCTCTAAAAGCAAATCCAAATCAAAGGTTTGGGGAGCTTTTGTGTTTACAAAAATAAAGAGGACAGGGTTTTTGTTGAGCTGTTTTTTTCCCTTAAAGTCTCTCTCTATTTATCCCAGCTGGAAGAACCTGAAAGGGTGCTGAAACATTCCCAAAACAACCAAACTGGCCTTCAGACTGCGAAATAGGACAAGTGGGAAAAGGGTGACCAGCTCCTCAGGAGCATGAAGGAGCTGCATGGAAGATAAAGCTCCCAGCAGCCAGGAGCTGCTTCCCTGCATGAGCACAATTCAGGCACCCTTAAGGGTGATATCCCCTCCCTTACACATTTTCTAATCTGTAAAACTCCAGCTAGAGGCTCTGCTCAAGCCTGTACAGGGCCTATGATCTCATGAGTTTCTTGTGTGACAGAACAGTAAAAGGAAAAAAAAGAAAAGAAAGGCCTTTTGACTACACCTTGATAAGCCTAATATTTCAGGATTTTACTCTGTAAGATTTGCATAATGTCAAATAGGTGATTTCCTGGTAGATCTGATAGGAGATCATCTAATTGTTTAGTAAGTGCTTTGTGTTTGTCCCTACCAGAATTCTTATCTTGCCTTTGCCTTTAACTTCAGCTGTGTTTCCAGCCTGATTTCTTTTTTTTTAATTGTTTAGCTCAGAATTTAACTTTGAAGCGTCCTTAATGAAGATAACTCTCTGTGAGGAGACCACTGTGGCTGCCAGCTGTGCCTGTCCTGCTCAGAAGTGCAGGATCTGATCTGGGATGGGTTTCTCTCCATTTCTGGACTTCAGGTCAGCTCTCTGAAGGTAGGAGCCACCAAGTGGTGTGTGGGACCAGCTGTATTAATGTAGTTCTGCAGCTGTTCCGTGTTTGCACTTACACAATTTAAAGGGAAAGTGAGGAGGAGGAATCTCTGCCTCTGCACCAAACCTGGCATGGAAACATTGTCATAAAAGAAGATCTATTGCTAAATAGATCTTAAAAGAAAAAGGAAAAATCAGCCTTGCAGGTAAATGAAAAAAAAAATGAACATATAAATTAGTGAGCATATATTGACAGATAAGTAACTCTACAGCCCCATGTAACATAATCACCATAAATATTTGAGATAAAAATTGGCAGACAGAGATAATAGATTTTCTTATTAGATCAAGAGCCATATCTAGAAAAATATTAAATACTGAAGGAATTGGTGGGCTCAACAGCCTTTCTTTGGGCCTGAAGCACAAACAGACAGCTTCCAGGCAAATAAATGTTGGGGACAATTGTCATACTTTGATTTAATTACAGTCATCAGTGAAACAATTAGAGCGAAAAGGGTTGCTAAAATCTCAGAAACAGGTGGTAACATTCAGGTTTGATTTCCCAAGTCAAGCATTCATGGTGATACTGAGTCAAGCATTCAAATCTTTCCTTCCTCTTGCTGTTCCTGGTCTTACCTTTGCTGCACAGACAGCACTGTCTGTGCAAAGGCACTGGAACACGATCAGAGAATCCAGTGAATTAAAAAACAATTAATGAAAAAAGAATTAAGCTTTTTTTTTTTTGTCCTTTAGGTCACAGGACAGCTGTAGAGGTAGAAGGAAAGGACAGTCTTTGCTAAAAATCTCAACCCCCACTGCTTCCAGAAGTATTGCTATGGACAGCTGATGTCCATTTGGCTCAGCTGGACCTGGCATCACTAGAAATTAGCAGTTAGTGGGAAAGGGTTGTCTGGCCACTGTCAATGCACAGAGGACACACAGTGTTGTGGCATAGTGTCCAAAGGCTGTTTGTCATGTGAGCTGGAAATTAAGTGTGCCCTAGAAAGAGCCTGAGGACAGGAGGACTTTTAATGATGGATGGTAGAGAAACAGATACATTTGGTATGTATGGGTAGGGTTTAGGATAGACTGTTACTATTTGCTTTCTCAGAGTTGAATAATGGCCCATCATTTAATTGTGAGAGACTCAATTTTAATAAATGGTTTTGTTATCACTGGAGTCCAGATCTGCTATGATGATAAAGGGCTCTTACCATATTGCAGCAGCTTTGATAAACTAGATCCTGCTCTTCTGCTGAAACTCAGAAGAGAACACATTCCTGATGAAGCAAGACATTGGATAAATTTCCTTTTTAGACACTGATGAAAGATCCGGCATGGGAGGGGTTCAGACTGTTTCTCACCCAGCAGGAAGGCATGTGGGTAGCAGCAGCAAACAGACTCAGATCCTATAAACAAGCCAGGTGAGCAGGCAGCTCTACACCTGGATCCTCTGCCTGGTTCTCATCTATGGAAATTCTTGCTTGGAAATTTCCAAGGAACATGCTGGAGTCTCACAGCCTGACAGAAATCTGGTAGAGGATTCAGGTTGCAGACTCCAGCTACCCAGGGCACTCTACTCATATCCATGTTCCCTACAGTTTCTGCTGGGAGGTGGCATCAGTGATGAATTTCACACTGTTCACCATCACAGAACAAAGTGACAGCTCCTTATTTGATGCATAAAATATCCCCTTTCCTGACATTGGATGCTTAAACACACTACTCAAAGCTGAATTCTTCTTTGTTTTAAGAGGTCTCACTATTTTTAATGTGACGGAGAAGCTTATTCAGAGGATAAATTTCTTGTTGGAGGATAAATCCCTGCAGTGCACAGTTATCTGGAAATGAGAGAAAATATTTTTTCATGGTCATTCATCCAGAAGTCCCCAAAGGCTATGGACACACATCCAGTGTGGTTCCAGTCCATGCACCATAAGTAAAACACAGTGGCCAGAAATCCACTGCTTTCATGGACATCTCACAGCAGCCACAGCTGTTGTTCATTCACCCTATAAGTTTTGGGGAAAGGAAAACCTCTGTGCTTTGTGCTTTTGACCTGCCCCAAAGTAAAGCCCTGGCCCAATTTTTATCTCTAATTCATTTGTTGTGCTGCTGAGATGCAGAAGGTCTTCCATGTCAGAAATTAGTTCTTGTTTCACTGAAGTTCTGCTCTGTGGGAGGCATTATTTAGATGAGTGACTAAAATGTGATTCAAAGGCAGGCATTTATCAGCTATGAGGGGTAAGGACTTGAACAAGCTGGTGCCATGTATCCCTCCTCCTGCTCTGCTGGTCCTTGCCTCATTCCTGGGGACTTGCTGTCGTTTCCACTTGTCTTTGCTGTTCCTCTCACTGTTAATGGGACTGATGGGCCATATATGGAGCCTGTTATCTCTTCCTGTGGTTCAAGCAGCATTAGATCTAGGCTGAAATCGCCATTGAGTGATTTTTTGAAGGAGTGTAATGTGTATTGGGTTAGAGGCAAAGAGTGCCTTGCCCTGCTCTCTGCCCTCTCCCTAATCCTTATCCAAAAATCATTCCAGGTTTGCCATCAAATGTTTGCCACCAGAGTTTTAATGGCACTTGTTGAAAAGAAAAATTTTATTGGATGAAGTAATTAGAGCTACAAAGTGGCATTCTCAGCACTCAGGTTGTCCCTATGAATCTCTTTGGGGTTTTTACCAAAGCAGGCTGGAATACATTTAGATAATTTCCAACATTATTATTCTATGATATCCCTTATAGCTCTCTGGGATACCTTTTTTAATCTACCAATACTGAAAGCTCCTAATACTGGTAATAGCTACACAAGAAATCCTGCCTTTCATGTGCAGATCCAAGTTTGGACAAGGTACATTTGAAATATTTTGGCCTTGAACAGAGCTCTTAAAACCATATACCCTTGAGCTTGCAGCCAGTGATG
>WBNQ01081283.1:74557-84887 GCA_013401375.1 Spizella passerina
TTGAACAGAGCTCTTAAAACCATATACCCTTGAGCTTGCAGCCAGTCATGCTGGCAAAGGAGCGGAACTTGACTTTGTGTGAAATCCAAGAGCTGGAATGTTAACTCATGTGAGTCTATCCCAAATCCTGCTTGATTTGATATTTTGGGGAATGTCTGAATGAGAAGTGACTTCTGGGTTTTCTTCAGATACTTTTAGACCAACCCAGGAAGTGTTTTTGGAAGATGCTAAATAGCACACTTTAGCAGTACTACTGTGTCAGTAGATTACAAATATTAGCCCTTTGTAGTTACTATCTTCAAAGTGACAACAAATGAGCCAGATTGGCACATCTATAAGTAATTTGCATTTTCTGTTATTTTTGTACAATTATGTGTTTGAAGAGAGAATGATTTTTTTTCTTCTTCTTCTATTTTTTTACTCTCCCCTTCCAAAACTCCCTTAATTACTTTCAGTTCAGGTTGAATTACCATCTTATTCTAGGTAATGAAAGTCAGGTGAGAAATAGTGAAACTTAGTCTAAAGTCAATCAGTCTGCTAAGTTGAATACAAAATGCACTTGTGGTTCATTCAGTCTTGGTAGGGAAAAAGAGATGCTGACAATTCCCAGTGAACACCTAGAGAAGAAATGAAAAAAAAAAGGTCATTAAAGCAAATATCAACACTGCAGATAGGAGAGGGAACAAACACAAGGCACGCTCTGCTCTGAAATGCTGCTGCATTACAGAAACATGGGAATTAGTTCACATGGATTTCAGAAGTTTCTATCTTTTAGTTTTGTTTTCTGGTCTCCTACCCCAGAAGCTCCATCAGCCCAGGTTTCGTGTGACACAAAGAAACAGCGCTGTCATTGCAATTTGCATGTTCCTGTGCATGAGGCTAAAGTGAGGTCCCTAAACCCTTCCAGAGCTGTGGAGCACCCTCAGAAGGGAGATGGTTTTGTGGAAGGGACTCAGCTCTATCTCCTCTAGCACAGAGGCAGAGCTGGGAGAAGATGGGATGTTTGGGGCTGTTGAGAATAACCTGGGTGCTCTTGTGCTTTCAAGCTCTCTTCCCTACCCTGAGGGCTGTAATTGGTGGATAGAGGTCTGGGGCAGAGGCTGGCAGCTGCAGCTGCACCTCAGCAGCTTGTCAGGCTGTTCTCACCACCAGCACGTTCCTTGGCAGACAATTTTCTAGGATGCTCCTGTCTCCCAGCTCCCTGATGAAGCAGTGTGGGCTAGTGGAACTGCAGACTCTGCCTCTTCAACCCTGATCAAGTCAACACCTGTGTGCATGTTCTTCCTCGAGGTGGGACTCACAGGAGAACAATTCTAGTGCCATTGTGCCTTTCCTTCTGTGCTTCACTTTCCTTGGCTGTAAGATGAGGGAAAGATTTCCAAAGTTGTGCAAGCAGGTAGTTCTGGACCAGCTGCATGCAGAGTGCCACATGAGGTTAATTGTGCACTGGCTTCCCTAACCTTCTCAACTCCTTAGCTGTAAAGATCTGTCTGAGCAGAGAAATTTTCATTTTCAATTCACAGCCTGCACATTAAAGCTCCAGCAAAGCTTCCAAGGTAGGGTGACATATGTAAAGTATTGTAACTGCTGATTTCTCTCTGGCTTGCAGGTGTTGGGTTTGTTTTCGGCTCATTGGCATTAATTGGAATGAATTTTAATGAGTTCATGTGGCTTAGAATTGAAGCAGTTATAACTAATTCCATGTGTACATGCCAGATATATGTGTATGAGAAATCTCATGATCAAATAATTATTTCCTTGCAGGAACAAGGGCTGACAGTGCCAGCAGCTACCTAGTACCAGCCTGGATTATGCAGCCTGAATTAATCTGAGGCTTTAAAATCATCTCCAATTACCCCTAATCCCTGGGACCACAGGCAAGGTCCCACAATACACTTCAGTTTGCCCTCTCTGCAAGGATGTCAGTGCCAGGAGCCGCCTTTCAAGAAGGTTTTTGAGATCTCTTAATGAACAGTGCAATGTGACCAAATACAGCTGTAGAACAGTTTAGGTTGGAAGTCCAGTCATTATCCTAACACTGCCAACCATGTCCCTAAGTGCCACGCGTAGGCAAAGTCAATGGAAATCACTCCAGGAAAGGGATGACAGCTTAGCTTTCCGTGACTGTCATTTAGTGGCATCTGTGAGAGGCAGAGCATGAAGGAAAATTGCACATCTCAGCATGTCTCACAACTGGGGGCTCCATTTACAGTCCCGATAGAACATCCTTTCCTCATATGAAAAGACAGGGGTGGGAAGGTGGCCCTGTGTTAATTTTTCAGGCTTCTTCTGCCCTTTCCTTGTGCTTGATTTTTTTGTTTTTCAGATGCAGGGCTTTGTGCTGATGAAGATTAAAATGTCTGTGCAACCTTCCTTGGTGCAGGCACAGAATAAGTCAGTCAGTGTCAGTATGGCTCTGGCTTTCCTCAACCCATTGTGACAACAGCTCATGGTCTCACAGGGAAGGAGATGGGTGGCTGCTTGAAATGCCCCATTTGTCTCAGTAGGCAGGAGGTGTGAGAGGCTCCTGGATGGCCACAGAACACACATATTCTTACAGGAGCTCAAAGTTAAACGTCCCCTTTAATAAGGATGAGACACTTACATTTGCATAAGTGTCAGCCTTAATGGGTTTCAAAATGTATAAAACAGCACGGGGATCACTCCTGTACAATTGGAGAGGCTGGTGAGATGGGCTGAGAGGAGAGGTCATGTGTCCCTGTCATGGTGGGTAATGCTTGTGATCTTCCCCAGCATCTGCACAGGAACCTTAACAAACTGTGCTCTATAACAGACCCCAAACCAGCCCTGAGCTGCACAGCCTAACATGACAAACACCCTCCAGCACATTAAAAGAAATACCATGAAATATGGGGCTTAGACAATTTTCCAAATTAAAGTGGCTCAGTATGTCACTGGGAGCAGGTGGGCACTGCTGACTGCCCCTCTGCTCACATGCTTTTAATCTGACACTGGAATAGCATGATGTAACCTTTATTTTTCCTGGGATAAGCCATGCTGAATTATCTGGGCTGTTCCAAGGCTAAGGAGGAGTACAATTATTGTAGCCCAGCTGCTGTGTAATAATGTACTGATCATCAACATGTTGTTCTGCTCCAACCTGATTTTGAGCCTGAGCTTTGAGTGTGATCAGTCTGTGTGTCCCCTGGGCGGGTTCACAGCTCACTGTATTTTACTTAAGTTTGGGGAGGAATTTCTAAGACATATCTGTTTTCTTGCTGCCCTGACTCTGTGCTGTCTTTTTCCAGACTGGAGGATGTGAGAGCCTGCAGGAAGGCCATGCTGGCTTTGACATGATGAACCAAGACAGGTCTCAGCAGGAATGGTGTAGCTGAACTTGATGTTGGTCCTATGGCAATCCAGTTCAGGAGTTTCTCTGAGAAGATGAGAAAATGGGTATCCACTGATGGCCAACAGGAAAGGCTCTTAATGAGATGTTTACCTAGTTTATCTTTGGAAAACAGAGCTGCCACAATCCCTGACTGGACACTGACGGAAACCTGCCTTTTCTCCCCATGGCTACAGCTGCTCTGACCTACCACAACCCTTCTTTGGGGATCTCAGCAGGACTTGCCAATTCTGGCTCACCACTGAGCTAAAGCAGAAATACAGTGACTAAAAGGCTCCAGTAAATCAGAGGGTGGCCAGGGGGCTTGGATCCAATCCAGCTGTCAGTGTAGGCACAGCAAATAATATATTGACTGAACTTGTCTATGTCCCTTTGCAGAGATCAGATCCTGGTTCCTGCTTCACAACCACTAACACTGCTCTGACAGAAGTGACTGATGCCTTTAGATCCCAGAGTCACAGTTCAGCTCATGAGCATGACCTAGCCAATGGACTGCAACATGGTTTTGCAGAAAACTATTTCATTGCAGTATAGATTTGTTTTCAGACTCCTACATTGGAATGCTAGTGCCTCAGAAAGGCTATTTTGTAGCTGCCTTTATTTTTGTCAAAGGACTTGGTTTTTTTTTCATTGGATCTGCTCTGTAACAGCTATGATTATAAATCATATTTGATATCATTTTCCAATGCCTTAAAATTCTGCTAATATGGTCCTTGGTTTAGCAAGCTTTGATCCCACAACACCCCTTATCCCTTTCCTTGATGTCAGCAGTAGCCCCATTAGAGCTGGAGTCCAAAACGTTAATTGACTAAACCACAATTATTGAGTTTCTTCTCCATGGTGTGAGCTGGGGACATCCCGTGCTAGTGATAAGTGAGTTCTCAGAAAAGAAAGCTGCATAGCAGGGAGACAGCTTGCTCATCGACCTGGTAGCCCTGTGTGAGGTGACAGATTCCTGGTTCTGGAAATGTTTTCAGGTTCAGCAGCCTGAGTACTGCCACAGTCTAATCCAGCCTTGTCCAGCTGGCCTGCACTCACCTCCATCTTCAGACAACCTGATTCCTTCTGCAAAGGAAGGAATTCCTGTGAGAAACTGTGAGAAACTTTCTTTTTCTACCTGGTAGGACTGTCCAGTTGGGAGTGCAGGTGGTCACTGTGCTCCCCTAACCCTGGCTGTTCCTCTGGAGCAGCTCTGGAGGAGCACATGGAGTCATGGTGTGGCTTGGGATGTATGGATCAGGATACAGGCACCATGATTTCCCAGAGAGGTTTCCAAAGAGTCAACAACAACTGGTCCTGGTGCATGGGGCACCGGGCTTTGTGATCCTGAAATGGAAGTGTCTTTGTGACCTCTCTTCTGTGATGCTGCCCTGGGGTTTGTCCCAGGCTGCTGCAGAGGGAAACAGAGGTAATGCCTTAAGCTCTGCAGCCTTTCCATGTGCAAGGCAAAGGCTGCAGAGTGAGGCTTGGAGGCTGCTGGTGGTACCAGAGATGCTGTCTTCCTGCTGTGAAACCTTGGTCAGAAGTAGAAACGCACGTGCCTTTTAAAAGAGAGTCTGTAGAGTGGGAAAAAAAAGGAGCAAAAGAAGTCTCTCTGTCTTTCTCCCTCTCTCTATTTTTTCCTTTATTTTTTTTTCCTAAGAAGATAAAAACAGCTGTCTCAGCCCAGTAAGGTACATTTGAAATTATTTTGAAAGGCACTGTGGGGAGCTGGACTTCTTCTCTTTAACAATTTTCTGCAGCTAAATAAGAAAAAGTAACAAAACCTGAAACAATGCTGAGGAAGTCCAGAGGCTTCTCACAAAGTTTGCTGGTGAAAAACAAGCTTTCCCTGTGACTGAGAGGGTAACTGCTGGCCAGAACAATCATTCAAGCATCTGAGCAAAGACAGAAGCATATGTGTATGTGTGCATGTGTGAATCCCTTGGACAGCTTTGAGTGAGGAAAAAAGCCCCACTGAAAGAGGCAAGAGGCACTGTAGGAGTCAGCATCATCAACTGCTCCCTTTTCCTCCTTTGAAAAATCACACCAGGCCATCTACTTCCCTCACAGATTAGAATGAAAACAATGGATCTTCTAGAGAAGCCCACATGTGATGAGGGAGGCATTTTCTATACATACATGAATATTTTTATACATAAGTACACAGAGACTACATATATAAATATAGTCATATATGTATACATGTATGTATAAGAAATTTTAGACCATCTATTTAGCATTTTCTCTTTGATCATATATTTCCCTCTGCTTCTTTATGCTGTTTTTATATTTTTGTTGCCCACTAACACATCTTTTTCTATCTTTTCCCCAAGTCAGAGCCTGCATGGCCAGGTCCTTTCTGCAGCCAGCCCACTCAGAGGTAACGAAACCCAGGGCTTTGCGTATTGTGAAAGATTTTCTCATTTTCCTGGGTAACTGAAAACAAATAGTGATTAGATTAAAACAAACAACTATGCACTCCTATAGCAAACTACTGAAACTGGACCTGAGAAATGGAGGAGATTGCTGGTGTGGGGCTGTAGTAATCATAGCTTGGCATGATGGAGCACCCTTCAGGCAGAGGAAATAGACCCCCAGCTTGCTCCGTGTTTTATTGCTCCGATCCTGTGGTGCTGTGTTGATTTACCACAGCAGCAGAAGCTGTGTTTTCAGACGTGTGTTAGCAAAATCAATTCCCCTGCTCTGGAGCACAGGCTGGTGGAGCTGAGCTCAGCAGGGGCTCCATGCCCCTGGCAGCAGGAGGATGCTCAGGACAGCATGAGAGAGATGGAGGAGGCAAACACACGAGGGTGGTGGAACTCAGGATGTAACCAGGCAAGC
Source organism: Spizella passerina (assembly GCA_013401375.1). Lineage (NCBI taxonomy): Eukaryota > Metazoa > Chordata > Aves > Passeriformes > Passerellidae > Spizella > Spizella passerina. The sequence continues at coordinate 80,751 of WBNQ01081283.1, forward strand.
AGGAAACCTCTGCAGTGATTCTGGTGATTCCCCTGGCTCCTTGCCCACATGATGAAGATCAAAAGCTCACTTCTACATGGCCATTTCTGTCCCTCAAAACAGCCTGCCCTGACAGTTTTTGTGACCTTGTGGACATGACCTTTGGAGCTCAATGTTGTAACAGGGATTTCTTGCTGATGAATGAATTCAAAGAGATTCAAGATGAAGGGTTCCCAGCTCCTGTCTCGTGAGGTAATGGCAGGAAAGGCATCAGAAACCAAGGAGATTGGAGGAAGCTGGGAGTGGGTAATCTGAATAAATAAGAAATTCTGTGAGCAATGAAGTGACTGAAATGTTCTCGATCATCTCTTTCCCCCTTTTCTTGTAACACTGCAATCTGAGCAGACTTTCAAATATCTCCTTCCCCCCAATAGTGCTATGGGGCAAGAAAAAATTCAGCATATTACTTGAAGCATTAACAAGTGTGGAGAGAGCTTTCCTGAGATGGGACCAGTGGAGTTTGCAAGTTAGCTGAAAGCACAATGAAAAATACACCACTTAGGGAATGTATAAATAATTCCATACATTATTCTATAGCACATCAAAACACAGAGCCAGCCTCTCACGCTTCAGCAGTTTTTGCTTCTGAGTGTTTTAAATGAGCTTGAAACCCTCTCAGATGCTCTTCTTCATAGGTGAATGGCTATCCAATGTACCAAATGCAAAAATGTAATTAAACTTTAAACTCCTAAAATGCCAAGTACCACTGGGATAACACAGGGGTAAAACACAGTAATTGTTTATATTTACATCTAGTTACCATTTCTTTTCAGGTGTCTGCCAGTACTGCTACTTGGGAAAGGCAAAAAATGTAAGAATCAGTTTGTCTTTGTAAAGTCAGAACTTCAAAGTCTTCATTGACTTTCAATGTGGTGTGATCTCATTACCTGCTTGCTCAGAACAGTGCTCTGCTTGATGCTGGTAAGGCAGGGGGGGCTTCTTTCCCAGATATTTCAAAGCCCTCCCCTTCCTCTAAAGCCCTGGTAGCACTGCATCCCATCTCAGAGCACCTGAGCACGCTGTGTGCCAGGCCTTGAGACTGCACTTTTGAAAGAGAAGAATGAGTCTCTGCCCTCTTTCTCTCAAGTCCTTTCCCAATTTCCCATGGCCACTTCAGAGGCATTGGAAACTCCCGTGTCCTGGTGTAAGGACATCTCTGGGCTGTGTTGTCTGTTTAGCAGGAAATAAGGAATAAAGTTGTTACAGGAATAAGAACAAAGGACAGGTTGTTTAAATTACCACAAGGAGAAATTTTTTCCTGCCAAGTCACATGAAAAATCATTAAAAGTGTTTCAATCAAGTGTGAGGCCCTGTGTCTCAAGTGTGATGATACAGATGCACACACAAGACCAAAATAATCCAAGTAAAATTTAAGGTACTTGTTTGAATTTATGAACTGACTTTGATAATATTCTCAAATCTCTGCTCGAGAAGAGATGTTTGTTACATTTCCAGTTTTGATTTTAATATGTTAACTGTAAAAAAAGATGCAGGAGAGAAAAGCAAATATGAACTAAACCCTACATTTCTTGAGCATTGGCTTAGGAGAAGGTATGAACTTTTTTGTTCTTTGAAGGGGTTACTGTGTGTGTAACTGGCAAAGGCCATTTAGGGACTTTGAGGAGGGAATTTTTCTCTTTTTATTTCTTTCCTATTGCAAAATGCACTTTACCAATAGGCCTTGGTTTCTAAGCAGAGGTGTAATGCACAGGTTGCCTTTTCAACTTGGCCCCAGCCTGCTTTTGAGCAGATGTGAGTGAGCCCAATCTTCATACTAATGGATGTGTTGAGCTTATAAGACTTGCAATAGAAAACTGTGATAAACCATCTCAGTAGCAATTGTGAATCTGTGTTTTGCCAGGCTGCTCCAGGTTACTGACAGTTCAGGTGGTCCCACGAGCAAGTTCTTTAGCAGAACTTTGCAGAGCAAGTTCTGCTAATGCTCAGATATTTCACATTGAGTACACTGCAGACTGCCACAGGACTGTATCTTTCTTTGTTTAGAGGCAGTGAAAAGCTTGTGTGACAATCCAATTTAAAGATCAGACTTGCAGTGTACTTCTGCAAACAAGATTTCTGGAGTGATCAAAAAACTGGAAAAGGCTTTTGGAAAGTTTCTGAACTTCTACAGAGGTTTGATTAGTCCTGAAGGTGGAAGATTCCCTTCTGTGTATATACATTCCCTCCCCTCAACATTTACTCTAGATTGCATCAAAGATCCCTTTCTTGGGCAAGGAAATGAAAGCAAAAATAATCTTCTTACTCCCACCCTCCCTTTATAAAATGGGGGGGAGGGAGTAAGAAGATTATTATGTTTGTGATAAAATCTTGCAGTAAAGACCAGTGGAATCAGCACTATAATGATTATAAGAGTTTATTCCGAAGAGTTTTATGTGGGGTTTTGTTTGTTTGTTTGTGGTATTTGTTTGGTTTAATTGCTGGTGTTTTGTTTGTTTCGTTTGTTCATTTTGCAGTTACTGGAGCTCATTTAGCCACCCAGACTGCAGACATCTACATCAGCCTGTCTATTTTTCCTCCCTTAGCAGTGAGATGGTGAGAGGTACTTCCAAGGGGGTCACTCATGCTTTAGGGAGTGCTGCTGCTGAGAGGGATTAAACCAGCTCTGTTCCCTCAGGAATTCTGTATGAAATATAAATTATAAAACCACAAGGCTTTTAGCTGTGTGGTCTGGGGACCTTGGTTTAAATTTGGTAGCAGTTTCCCTCTAGACACATTCTGCACATACTGCAGGGCCTGGAGAATATGTACCAGCAGTCCCTTGGCTTGATCATAGCAAACCTGTGGCAATTACTGTTTCAAGGTGTAATCTCAGTCTATCCATGGGGAATGGGAAGCCAATTGCTTTGGAAACCTTAGCTGAATGCTGTGGCCCAGTCTTTCATTTCCAGCTTGCCGAGACAGAGATGAAAGACCTGTGTGCAAGAACAGGCTTATTCATTCTGTGAGCACTGTGCAGCAGGGCAGTCAGAAAGCCACCTGAAAGCCAGCCTGCAGAAAGGTGAGAGAATTCCTTCCTTTGAACACCAGGGAGTCTGCAGGCCTCCAATCCAGGGCTGCTTGCTATTAACAGGCAGAGAGAAGCAACTCTGCCTCTCCAGGCTGGGGGATGTTGATGGATGGGTGCCATGAGCTTGGTTTGGGGTGAGGTGAAAAGTGAGTAATGTGAACATACGAGGCTTGTTCCAGCCAGCTGCTGGGAGCCAGGCAAGGTGATATAATGCCAGCCAAGGCAAAGCAGGCAGATCTGAGGAGCCGTGGCTTTACCCAGCTCTATGCATCCCATCACAGGGAGCTGCCAGGGCTGGGGGGTTTGGACTTCTTGAAGGGAGGAGGTACCTCTGAGTCAGAGGACTTGGATAGTCAGAAGCTCCTCCCTATGAGGAGCAATGTTCCTGTGCCAGAGAAATGTTCCTGTCCTAGTTCTGTCCCAGAGAAAATGAACTAGAAAAATGTCTAACATCTTAATGCCTGTTTCTACTTTTTTTTTCTAGGGGTATGGATGAAGCAAAGGCAGAACCTCTTGTTGAAAGCCAATACCAAAAAGGAACTAAGGTGTGAATGCCCCAGCGTGCTCCCTTGGCTTTTCCAAAGGATCACATCTCCTGGGATGTAATTAAATTCTTTTCTTTGCACCCATTTCTTTGTTTCTTTCAGCTCTTCTCTGTCTTTCTACTGGAATTCACTTCCCCTGTCTCTTTTTAAATTTTTCAATCCTTCTTCTCTTGCTCTTCTATTGCTTTCTCAGGCTTTCTCTACTGACTCTACACTTCAACCATTCTTGTCCCTTTCTTTGAATACCTGCCTTCTCCTCTTATCCCCACAACTCCTTTTTTCTAGCTTCAGTTCAGTCTCTTGGAAATCCTTTTTCACTTTGCCCATGTCCTGGTCAACCTGCCTATATAGTTTTCTTCACCTCACAGATGATGACTCCTCCTTATTTCTCTTTAATTTTAGGATTTCTCTCCTGCACTTTTGGATTCTGTCAAATCCTGAGCTCATCCTTCTTATATTGCATTATTGCAGGGAGGTTTTGTAGACCCTTTATTGATCAGCTTAGTCTTCTCAACTTCTCTGTAA
>WBNQ01081284.1:0-15591 GCA_013401375.1 Spizella passerina
GCTGGGCTACACTGTGAATGCTTTCATCTGTACTGGCTTCTTTCCATCCCAAATCCTTAATTCCGTCACTGGATCTTAGTTCCTTTGCTTTAAGACACCATTCTACAGTTGACATTACACTGAACAAAGACTGGACTTAATCAGGACTTCTAGCTGGGCTGTAATCTCTGTCCCCTTACATGGGTACAACCTCCTGGCCCTGAGAACCAGGAATCTTCTTCCATCCTTTCCGCAGGGCTGCAAAATGTTGCAAAGACTTTCTAGGCTCCAAGTCACAGGGGCGTTTTACAGTGCCAAAAATAAAACAACAACAAAGTCAGCAGCTGTTAGCCTTCCCAGCAGCACCTTCCCATGCTAACCATGGGAACCATGAATCAATGACTGCTCCAGCCTTATTTCTAGCAAATCCTTTTAATAGTCCAGTCTTCCCAAAGAATTTCTTCCTACAGCTAAGCTTTGCAAACACTAGGCTAGAAACTAAATGCAGCAACTCAGGGTCCTCCCCTTAATACAAAGTCTCAGCTTGGAGGCTATAGTTTGCCTTTAAAAGCAAACATGACTCCTCTAAACTCAAATTATGTAGCATATCATTTGTGCTAAATTAGCCTATAATCCATTCTGAATGAGGAGCAATCTAAGAAAAAGCCAAGATGAAACCAAACCAATTAGAGACAATTCAATGCAGTCATTGTTACTGGTACTGGAGTGTTTTGCAAACAGCAACATATGATCACAGACTCTTGAAAATAATAGAGTTATTTGAGGGACAAGTATTGGTTTAGGAAGGAAGCAATGTGTTAGAACAGCCTGCTTTCCAGGACAGGACAGCAGTGCCAGCCAACTCCAGAAGTCTTTATTTACTAACACTGCTGAGCTAGGAGAGGGAAGTGCCAGTCTACCAGTTCTTGTGTTTCTTGCTGTCACCATTTACTGGGAGTAACCAGGCTGTCAGTAATTCTGGTTTGCCCAGGTACCTAGCACAGGTTGGCTGTTCCATGGGGTCCTCACCACCTTTTGTTTCTGAAGCCACTGGAGCAAAGGCTGCTCCAGCTTTCCTGTTTCATGCTTTTTGGGGTTTTTTTTCAGAGATAAATGGGTGGTGCCACACTGTGCTGCAGGAAATGGAACTGCCTCTAACTCCACTCATCCAAGAAATGCTCCACCCCAAAACTGCAGAGGATACACTGCAGATTAACCCTTGGGAAGCTGTGCTAGGAAGGCTGCCAGAAGGCAAATGGTGCAGAATTATCTGAGTTCTGAACAGTAACTTACCATAACGTTTACCAGAGCTTCAGCCACCCACACAAACAGATGCATAATCCTCCAGTGCCAGGAAACCCCAGTGAGCAGATGTTCAGCTGGAGCTGCTGAATGACTGCTCCTTGTCTGCCCTTTGCAGAGGCACAAGCTTTGAGACACTAACCCCAACTTATGGCTGCAGTTTTAGGAACTCTAATACTGAAATACACTAGCAATTAAATACTTGATTTGAGAGCACTTCTGTGAAAAGCCAAAGCTGTTCTGTGTCTCTCACAAGCAATCTGGCAGTGTTCAGCCAGGAACAGGTCTTGCCAATAGTGGGAAGGACCTTGATGTATGACAGTGAAAACTAGCACTGCTCCAGAGGGTCCTGCTCAGTCCCCAAAGAAACCAGAAGCACTTAATTATCTGTCTGCAATTTGTACTTGTGTTAGAGGCTCTTTCAACTTAAGGTGATAATAAACTCAAAGGGAAAAAGTCTCCCAGGAATTTGCAGACAGAATGAATGAAAGCTTCAGCTTTGTCAGACTGGTAAATGAAGTCTCCTTAGTCTTAAAGAAACAAAGAACTAGACATGTGTATAGTTTGCTTTAAGCAAATAAACACCCTCCAACACCACCCAAGGAACATCTCATGGTAATCAGGCAGCAGAGCACACTTGGTCATCCTCTCTTATCTGCCCTGCACTGAGACTGAAACAAAAAGAACATGTTTACAAGACCAAACTATGGAGTACTCCCTGCAAATTCAAGGTACTCTTAAGGAAAGCTGTAAGCCAGATGTGCATTCCCTACATGGCTGCTCCCACATTTTATGTACATGTCTGAAGAAGACAGGTTTAAACACATAATTTTAGATTAAGACTACACTTCCTCAGATCTCCATTTTAAGCCCAAAATCAATGTCAATCTAGAGACTACATGCTTCCAACTGCAGAGAAACAACTGACCTCCAGGGTTTCTAAACAGCCTCTAATTGGCACTTGGAAGCAGCCTCATTGTTAAGAGAAGAAATGCAACAGGACAAGGACTCTTGGAAGACAGGCTTGCCCTGGAGCTATCTGCAATGTTTGGCCTTAGATAAACCCCTCAGAGAGCCACAAAAGCAGTGCCAGTTGTATCCACAGACCATTGTAGCATGTTTAATCACACAGATAACAGAAGTGCCAGCACTATTTCCTCACGCAGCAACTTGGCTCTTTGCTCACTTACCCTGTTGGCTGTCACAGCCAGATTCTGCAGGTTTTGAAGAAGTCCAACATCTGGTGGTATGAAAGTTAAGTTGTTGTGGCTGAGATCCAAGTACCGAAGCTTTCGGCAATAGAAGAGCTGGGTTGGGATCTTTTCTATCTTGTTACGGTTCAGGTAAAGGCGCTCCAAGTTGGTCAGGTTGCCTATCTGCATGGGGATGTAGGCAATGTGGTTGTACCACAGTTTAAGGCAAGTGAGACGATGTAAGTGCTGGAAGCTGATGATTTCCTCAATAGTCTTTAGGTTGTTGTCCTTCAGGTCTATTTCCTGCAGATTGTGGAGGCTAAAGATTGAGTGAGGAATGCGTTCCAAGTCACACCGGATCAGCTCGAGCTCTGTCAGGTTGACCATCTTCTTAAGGCTGTTGAGGACAATGAGCTTGGTGCCCTCGTTGTTGATGGAAAGCTTCTGAAGATGGACACCAACATCTGTCACCACCTGTGGCAGTTTGGTGAGGTTACTCTTCATCCTCAACACCTTCAGTCTCTTCAGCTCCCTCAGTCCATCTATCACAATGTACCGGTTGTTTTCAGCGCTCAGATTCCCTGTCAGGTGAAGCTCCTCTAGAGTCTTCAGGCTATAAATCCAAAGAGGAATCTCCTTAATGTCTGTGAACTTGATGTGGAGAGATTTCAAATTCTCCCTCAAGAAGGCAAGGGCTGGGGCCTCAATTTTGGCAGCTGTGTGGTAGAGCCACAGTTCCTTAAGGCTGGTGAGCTGAGCAATGCTGGGGGGAATAGTGACATCAGGGATAAGCTCCAGCTTCAAGACCTCCAACTCGATGAGGTCAAAGACTGTGTCAGGAATGCCACTCAACATGAAAAGATGCAACTCCAGCTTATCCTGAGAGTTTTTGGTGATCCTCTGGCGTAGTTTCTCCAAAGTCCACTCATTGTTGAGGTTCAGCTGCCGCAATTTGTTCTCACTCACCTCTGACAGAAAGACAGCAAAGCGCTTGGAGTAGAGGGGGTCGTACTGATCGATCAGATGGAGCATAAAAGCAAAGTCATTTTTCACATCAGGAATGTCACTGTAACTGCTCTCCTCCCGGATGGACTCAAAGGAGTATTTCTTGAGTGACCGCCTCAACATCCACCACAGTGTGTACATGCAGATCAAACCATAGAAAATCACCAGACTGATGTAGAAAGAAGCCAAGATTTTGAAGAGAGTGGCCAAAGGATGAGCACAGCGGTACATCCTGTAGCCAGTCAAGCTCTCAATGTCCACTTTACAGTCTACATCAAATGTTATGTTGTTGACATAGTACACTGTATAGCAAATTATCAGAATGAACTTGATTACTTTGATTATGGTCTGTCTCATGTACAGGCGATAAACTATGTCTCCCTCTTCCACATGAGTACGGAACTTTTTCACTTTCTCAAAGAGTGCTTTGGCTTGCTCACCTTCCTTTTTGTCCAAGACACCAGTCTCAGACCTGTCCACAATCCCTTGCTCAATTCGAGACTTTGTTCTCTGAAGCATGGGAACAGTGGCTTCCACATCCTCACTGACCGTGGAGGATTTCTTGTCCATGGAGCCATTCATTTTTCCAAATGCTGGTTTGGTATCACTCTCTTCCACCACCGTCTCAGACAACGCTCTTGTTGTCCATGGAGAGTCAAAACACTTAAGCAAAATAGACACAAAATGCTCCAGCTTGGAGCTGGTCCTTGGGAACTTGAACCAGAAGTTGCTACAAGCCAGAAAGATGAGGGTATGCAGCAGCACCAGATAAGGAAAATACTTGGCAAACCAGTGCAGACGGTTCTCGTAACACACCGCATCCACATAGTTGTACTGGTGCCGGTCCAGATCGTATCGGATCCCTGTAGGCCCCGAATCAGCAGAGGGAACAAGACTGGTGTTGTAGTAGGGACGCTCCGGGGCTGCCACTGTCCATCCCCTGACAGAGTCATTGCAAGAGTCTTTGGTAACCCATTTACAGGGCAAACAGATCATTTTGTCCTGGGTGACCTGCAGCGTCCCCCCGAACACGGCGATCATCAGCATCACGATGGAGATGTAGTCCGTGAACACGTCCCACCACGGCTTCAGGATGCGGTAGGCTGGCTGGGTGTCAGCGAAGTAGCGCAGCTCGGTGACTGGAATCATGATTCACCTGGAAGCAAACCAGAAACAGCTTAGAGAGTTTTGTCCTGCCCTTCAAGAGGGCATGAGAAAACACATGTTAAGTGCTGGCATAGCAAAACTGGGCTTAGCTGAGATGCAATTTCAAGTAACTGTGAGACAAATGAATGAGGCTGCCTGTGAGTCATTTGCTATAGCCCAGGTGGTGACATTTGTTCAGCCTTCTGTGAGAGACAAATTGTCACAAAACCTCAGAACTGGTATTTATTGTTAGCAGTCTGTGGGGTAAGACACTCAAAGAAAGCTCACAGGGCAGACTTAACTCCCTTGACCAGACCAGTACTTGGAAATTTACTGTTTTATCCGGGGATTTTATTTCAGGGATGAAGGAATTTGTCAGCACTCTTAGAAGTGATAAAATCTACACACAGACCATATTTACCATTGGCTTGTTACTGCTTCTACACAAAATACTGCTTATGGTTGGTTCTCAGATTGAAGGAGCTGGGAAAATGATCTACATACAACAAAGTTATGTTTCCTAGAACCACTTCATTGATGCAACTCATTATGACATTCATAAAACAAGCTGGAAAAGAGAAAAAACATTGCTCAACATCATGACTTCTCCAAGTAAGTAATTTTGGCTTCCTTCCTTTGTGTTAATTCTCCAAGGAAAGATTAGCTACTTGCCTTCTGAGAAATTCAGTACTGAAATGCTGTAGCAGCTGAGTTTTTGCCTTACTTATTTCAGAAACAGAGAAGGGGGAAACATACTTCGAAGAATTTGCTTCTCTGACCAACCTAAAGTTCATCTCAGCAGGGATTTAAGTGTCACAAAGGAAATCAAAAGGTTCTGGGAAGCACAGGCCTGATGGCAGTGCTTATTCTGTCCTTCAGACTTGCAGATGAAACTTTGAGCAAGTTCTTCAACAAGCCCCAAAGCCTCACTGATCCATGGATAATGGAGCTCACAAAATTCCCCTGTTTGACAGGTAACTCAGAAGGACATGGAGCCACTGTAACTCATTCTAATGACAGTGAAAAAGCAATAATACCACAGCATCCTTTTAGCAGAGTTCAGGAGCAAGACAAGCACTAGTCTTTCAGTCATTTTGAAGCTCACACAATTCAAGTATAAAGGAGAAAACAAAATTTCAAGCATGCTACCCCAAGCCATAAGATTTCATTTATACAGACAGTCCAACAAGTCCTGGAGGGCCAAAAGCTCAATGTCACTGGTTGGGACAAAGCCTTCTGTCACTAGGGAGGTGCCCACATCACCTGCTTTGGTAGAATTCAAATTTTTATTTAAAATTAACTTCCACCACTGAACTGCAAAGAAAGCCATTCCTAATGTGAACTCAGAAAGCACCACACTCCCTAGAGACACTAAATACAGAACTCTATTCTTTGGTTTGCTGTTTACAACAATAAGTGGTCAAATGACAGCTTTGGCTCAGCGCTGCTTGGGAAAGTTTCAAGCAATTACAGGTGGCAGACTGATAGATGAAAACCATTCCTGAAGTAAAATTTTTCCTTCTGTCCATCCAGGTCCAACACTACATGAGTACAAAAGCCAGACTGGGGAAATTCCACTTCCTTTAGTGGGTAATTTTGAGAGGAAAAAGGGGTATTACCTGTTCTACAAATTCAATAAAACAAGGAACAGCAAATCTATTAATGATCAACCAGCAAAGTCACAAACAAGGGATGAAAACTGTGATCTAAAGCACTGTCAGGGGAAAAAAATGTCCTGTAGGACTGCAGAGCCCCAGAGAAGTGGCTGCAGAAGGAACTGCACTAAACAGGGCAGGAGAATTGTGCATCCACAGGGGAGGGAGCAGCCAAAGCTGAATCTCTTCTGGACAGCACCTGAGCAGCCAGAGGAGACTGACAAGGCATTGAAAGCTCCCTCCCAGCCCTGCGACTGCCTTGCTGCAAGCCCCAGGCAAGGCACTTCAGCTTCCTCCTTGGAATACATCTGCCCCAGGGAGAGGAGGGCCCACGTGCAAGATACATTTAGGAAAAGCTGCCTGTGAGTACTACAGAAATAATAACTGCAGGATAAAGCAGAAGCTCTCTGTACACACCAGAACACCTGAAATGAATCCAGCAGTTAAACAGCTATTCATGAAAGAATCTACTCCTTCTACTCTATATCAAGGGGAAAAAATATGTTTATCTCTTTCCTCTTGCCTTGAAAACTACTTGTCCTCAAAGGTCCTTCCTGCTTCCTCCCTTCTTGGTAGACAAACTTGTAGGCAGTATCAGACCCTCCATAGTAAGATTATGAAACTGGGATGATCTCTTTTCAGGAACTGGGGTCTCATGATATTTGCAAACATGTGGGTTTACTCAATTTGTTCAATCCAGAAAATGCCTAATTCTTTCTCACAAGAAATGGACCTTTTACTCACTTTGATTTGTAGCTCAGGATATGTAGGAAGGAAACCAAAAAGAAATTAGCACAGCTGGCTCCCTAGTTCTGCTTACCAGTCACATGGGGTAGGAAATCCCCCTTTACACTGTGCACTTACAAGACACCTAAAAAAAATCATGAGCATCCCTTGAAACCTATTACAGTTCAGTGTCAGCAATTAACAGGGTGGAGCAGGAAACCTCCTGCCTTCCAGGAACAATGACAGGGGCACTAGGGGAAGAAAAGAACATTGACAGCAAATTCCCACTTCTGGCAGCAGTGGAGACCCCATTCATTCAAGTCCCAAAGAGGAACAATAAAATTAGGGGCCACCTTTTCAGGAGCTGGGATTTACTGTCTTATCTAACCTTATTCCCAGTATCTGCAATGAAAGGGAAAAGTACCCAGCAAAAACGTGAAAAAGTAGATGGGGAAAGTCACATCCCTCCTCACCAGATTCCCTATGCATGCAATTCAGTTCTAACTCCTGATGGTTTTACATCAGATCATCCTGTCATCAAGCTTCATCCTTATTTTGTGAACTCCATCCTGTAACGATTTTAGAACACGATTCTTGCTGCAACATTCTCCATGCTGGATTAGAGCAGTTTTGCTGCTAGGGTGGATGACAACAGCAGACTACAAGTCACATTCTCAGGGCTCATCTCTGTCACTCGAGTCTCCCATGCACAGAAGGATTCTTCCCACAAGGACTGGGATTTCCACCACTATACAGGGAGAAAACACGCAGGGGGCTGGAACACCAACTCCCCCAACATGGGCAGTAGAACAGAGGGATTCACATGGAGGGCATTACTGTGGCACAGGACTGGGAACAATCCTTGCATGAACAGGGCTGGCCAGAAAAAAAGTTACCTCCCTTGTGACCAAGAGCAAACCAAGATCCCCAGGACCAGCACACTGGAGATTTCAAGCTTCTGCTCTTTTTAAGAGTTGGATTCCAGGATGGTACGTCAGCAGCAAAATATTCACTGTGAAGAAGCTTTATTTGCCAAGTCACTTCCAGCACACAGCCTCACCAAGGGCTGAGCACAGAACACCTGAACTGAGTGACTGAGTTTATGGACAGGAACAGCTACAGAAAAGGAAGTTCAGTGTCAGGGCAGTGTTGGTGAAGAAGGGTCCAAGCTCTTTCATATATACTTCAATTTGCAGAGCCTTCCAGTTGGAGCTCAGGAACAGGCAAATGTGCAAGTTTCCTCTGCCACAGGGAGTCATCAATACTGAGATTCTGAGAGAGTGCTTAAGGACAAGTTGATTTTACTAAACTTGCATAAGCTGATACATGAAAACTTCTGTCCAAACTCCTCTCAATTTACCAGCCACATCTACCACACAGTCCCTCAGCAGTCCCCCACCCCTGATTCACCAGAAATGACTTTACATAGGAGGGTTTCAGCTACATCAAGTAACACTACTTTGAGCTTCTCTATATCCAGTAAAGAACCACCTCAGGTCAGTTTAGAACAGCAACATCTGAGATTGTCCAGTAAAAGATCTGTATGCTAAAGCCCCATTGTTATATAACAGAAGTAATACAGCCAAGATAAATATGCTCCTGGAAATATTTACACATTTCATGTTTGGCTACTACAAACCTCTTCAGGGCCTGCAAATTCACCTGGATCCAGATCTGCATCCCACCAGGGACCATCCCTGCCTCACCTGCTGGGCACAAACCTACAGCCTCCCCACTAATGCTGAACCGGCTGTCCCAAGTGAAGGAACAGCAGTTCCAGACTTACATAAGCAGCCTGCCAAACCTACCCAGCCTCCAGCCAACCATAAGCATCACCAAGTACTAATCCCATGTTTTACCAAACACACCTGGAGGAGAAAGATAATCACTCATGTTGGAATAACAGGGACATTCTGAACAAACCACACCTACACAGTAAAACCAGTCAGAAACAAGATTAAATGCATCTAGCTGACAGACATCATAAAAGCAGCAAGTACCTTCTTAAAGGCTGACAGAGCTGAGAGCATGAATGCTTCCCACAAACCACAGGTATTAACAGAGTAACTATTCAGATTTTGACAATTCCTCTGTCCAAAACCATTTAATTTCAAAAACTGAAGATTGACCTATTGTCAACAGACACCTACCTGAACAGTACTTCAAATTCCTGCCTGCAGCTGCTGGCCAGCACATCCAGCTCAGGACAGAGGGAACAGAAACAACATCACTGTTCTGTTTCACTGGCCAGTTTGTCAGCTTGACTCATCATTGCTGAATACTTTATCCAGCCTCCTCTTTCCTCCTCTTTTCTGTTGGCCATTCTGTTAATTACAAAGCTATTGGCCAGACAGCACAACCTCAAGACACATACAAGAATGCACAAACCCCCCTGATCTGAAGAAAATCTTCACATTTAGTCTCACAAAAGAGTTCTGGGTAAGTAGACGTGGATGAATTTTTATGGTGAATCTGGCAACCCTTCGCTTTCGTCTACACATATTTTAATTATCAGTTGATTTCAATTTTAAAATTGTGAATTGCAAAGCACAAGTCAAACCCTGCTGACAGAATTTCTTACCTCTCAGAAGACCAGATAAGGAGGGAGTTGTTCAGGTGCTGACAGCATCAGAGGTAGATAGAGGAAATAAAAACCTTGATGCTTTCAAGACTACAGCCCTGATTATTAACACGCTACAACATGTTACAGAGTAAATTTTCAACAGAGCAGAGCTTCCCTCAGCAAGCTGCCACCTGAAATCCTAAAGAAGGGCATGACACAGAGCTCTTTGTTCAAAAATCAGGAAATGCAAGAGCTTACTGTGCAGAAATGGGACTGGGAATTTATGTTTCTCCTCCCCCATGTTTACTAGGTCCAGAATTGAGAGGGGGGGAAAAAAGGGAGGCTGAAAACAGAGCTGCTTTCAGGCACCCCTCAGAAAACCTTCCAAGCTCAAGAACAGCCACATGATCAACTGGAAAAGCCCAAGACATGAGATGGAACAACTGCAGTTGTTTTGTCCTTTGCTGCTTAGAACAAAACAGCAGTGAAGCCAGACACCAAAGCCCAAATAACCATTATTCCTGTATCAGACCCCTTCTGCTTTAAAAATATAAACCCCTCCTGTGGGACAAAACATCTTCTGAGGCAGAGAAATGAACATGATCACTAGATGATCGTTAAGGTCCTTTGCAACCCAAACCACTCTCTGATTCCATGTCAAGTTAAAAGGGTCATTTATCATTTTGACAGGGTGGAACAGGCAGTGAACCCAACACTGAAAGCAGGCTAAGGTGGTTTTCACAACGTTCAGCCCCACCCAAGCCACATGACACAGCACAATGAAGTGAATCCACTACTCACATTGTCTTTATTGAAGTTTATTAAAAAGAATAATCCACCTACATTTGGGGTAGTATTTTATCATCTTTACACCTAGCCATTAATTGACTCTGTCAGATGCAAGACTGTCAGTCTCAAGCCTAGTGCAACAGCTCCTGTTTACCATCACACAGCCACACGTGTCCTGACAAGTACAGGGAAGAACAGCTGCACCACCAGAACAATCCATGCTAGACTTAGCTTGGCCTGCCACATTTTCTGCCTCCTGACAGTGTTTTTGCCCCAGCTGCACAGAACTGAGCACAGTCTATAGTTACCAGCATCACTGACACTTGGGGCAGGGACTGTGTGCTGGTGTTGTAAATTTAAGTCCATCAGATGACTTGCAACACTGATGTAAATCAGAGCAAAATGGCTGTGTCAGCTTATAAATTATGAATGTACATGGCCACAGGCTTCCTATCCAAAATTAATTTTCTCTTTGCCATAACAAAAATGCTTCAAGGACAGGGCATTGAACCTGTCTTAGAAAAGCACAACTGGCTGCCTCCAAGAGGACACAATGAAGCAGTCCCTTGTGCTGCCTGATACAAGTGATTGAATTAATTCTGCTAGTAACTACTCAAGAAAACCAGACCAGCTCCAAGCACCTCGCCAGAGGCAGGAGGGGCTCTTCAGCACTGAACTCCAGCACTGAGAGCTGGAGGAACCAGCTGCTCTCAGTCCTCTGTGGGAAGGGTAGACAGAGCAGAGCTTTGGCATAACTAACAGCAGATAAGAAGTCAACAATAAATTCCAAGTGAGTAAAAGCAAGGATAACTTAATTCATTGATGACAGACTGTCACAACATGCACAAATCCATGGGTGTTACCACAGCTATTTTCAAGCTCCAAGAGATGAGCCAGTCAGGATGAAAGACGACACAGACAAGAGCAATGCAAGACAATTAAGACATCAACTATGAGCACACTAATATCTTGTCCCAGTCTGAGCAAAGAGGAGCAAGCACCTCTTCATACATTCCCTACAGGGCTTGCCCTCAGGACCACCAGCTCCAAAACTGTGACTTCCAGCTCAGAACATTTTCTGACTGTATTAGTTAATAAAAAACAGACCACCTCACCCTGCATCATCAAGGCCTGATAAAACCAAAGCTCTAAAAGAGAACCTGTTAACTAGTCCAGCACACATCTTTACTGTGCACAGAAGTAGGCTGAAGCTACAGGAGCAGCAGTCACTAGAGGAGCTTTGTGAATTGCCAAGGTAATTTTATAGCAGATGTTAACCATGTTTGGTACACAAAGTGAGGGCAGCACTGTTACTTCAGCGAGGGGGCCAGGACTGAATTCACCTTTCAGTTTCAAAAGCAGTTTCACTGCAGTGGGAAGGGCAGAGATAACCCAGCTATAGGAACTGGATTTCAAGTTGCAACACAAGACATGCACCACATCAACAGTTTAAGAAAAAAGCTGCTTGGAAGCATTCAAGATACACTCTCCAAAGCATGCAGACTGCTGAATGCCTGTTCAGCATTAGTGTGCATAGCCTAAACTGAGGCTGGGTTTGAAAGCACTTGTAAAAATGCATAAAGGGAGACTCACCACATGGCAACTGAAGACTGAATTTTAACTGTTACCAAAACAATAAATGTGCACAGCCCCCCTCACAAACCCTTCTCCAGCACCACTCACCAGATAGTGCCCTTCTATTTTCTGAGATACCAGTTAAGCTCAGTTAAACACAAAAAGACTTGCTTCTAAAGTACTCTACTGAACAAAAACCTTCTTTACTACTTGGAAAAAGCACATGAAGGCTTCTAAAAAGCCTGCTCTAACCAAACAGCAATAATTTGATACATGTGACCTCCACTGCTTGTTTAATGTTTTTTAAATAGCACAAGGGACCCCCAAACCATAGACCATCTCTATAACTGCCTGCAGCAGCTACTATAATGTAACCAGCTTCAGAAAGTCATCACTGGAAGGCTTCAGGCACTCACATCTCAAACATGGCAACATTAGCTTTTAACACACGGCTTCTGGCATGCTTTAAGGAAATATTTATGCATGCTGTCTTTGACCTACAGGAATTAAAAGAGTTTTCAAATACCATGACAAAGTTAAAAAAAGAAAAGGGTCAGTGAACTGCCAGAACACCAGATGAGCCTGAGGGGTTTCTTCTGTTCTGGAATGAACACAGTGCACATCCCTGCTCAGAACACAGCCAAGCTGGACAGAACTTCCCATCCTGAAGATGGGCACAGAACTCTGCAATGCCTTTAATCCCTGTCCCAGTGCAGAACCAAGGAGGCTGGGAGATTCCTGCACCTGGTTTCTGTCATTGCCCAACTGACACCCACACAGGTGACAGGTGAGTGCACTGGGAAAAGCTGCCTGGAGACGCCTATAGAGGAGGACAAACACCAGCCCACGGGAAATGGAAGGGCACCCACCAAACCAACAGCTCCTCCTACTTCTGAGCTGCATTCCTTCCAGGCAGCAGTCACCAAAACGTTTACCGGGCAGCCTCTGTATTTACTGTTAAGTGCAGTAACAAGTCAGGGTTTATGTGGCCAGGATTTAGTTTTATGGGTGACTATATAATGTTATATTCTACTTTTTACAAGGTTCAGTTCCTTTATAATCTCCAAGCTGGCTAAGGGCTCCCAGAATTGAATTAACACTACCACAATTAAATACCACCACTCTCCCCACCATTCCACCTTTCCTCAACATCAATTATCTCAAGCACTGTGCTTTGCATCTATGTTTAAGCAGGCTCCTGGTCTTTTTTTTTTAATTTTTTTTTTTTTTTTTGCTTGACCACTCAGAGCACTAGTAGAGCCCTCACCTTGCAGCAGGGTTCTGCTATCTGCACGTCAGTTCTCTGTGCTGGAAGTGGCTGATATTCCTACTTGCTGGATCCCGAGCGAGTGCTGAAGCGCTGCACTCCCCACAAGCCATGGGAACAGTTTCCCTGAAATGAAACACAGATTATCAGCAAAAAAGAGGGGATCGAGTTCACAGAGGGACATGTAAAAGCTCAGCAAACAGTATCTAAGAAGCAACAAACAACTCAGAGGGTCACTGGGAGCCAGAAAGAGACATGCTGATACCTGGAAATATGGCAAGAACACTAGGAGCCAAGTAAGACTCAGCAGGAAGGAATTTCCAGCATCTGTGATTCCAACAGAAGTTACCAAAAAGCAGGTGTTGCAGACCAAGCCAAAAGAGATGCTGAATCCTAATATCACAACTAAGTCTACACAAGTAGAGGCAGAATAACAAATCATTGTGAGATGGGGAAAGAGATGACTTTACTGCCTAATTTCTAGTCTGAAAAGCTTGATCCACTTTAAATGTAACTATCAGGTATCAGAAAACACAGATCACACTCCTAACCACCCCAGATCCAAGCAACTGCCCCCTTCACTCACAACACGGCTCTTCTTGAAGTGGAAGCAGTTTAGCACCATCAACAAAAATTACAACAGGGCTGAGTTTTTTTCCGTGCTTCCTGCATGTCAGCACGGGGCATGGGAAAACAGGCAAGGGAGCAGATCCTTAGAGGGATCTCTCCAGCAGCCAGCCTCCCAGCCATGTAGGAGAGGGCTGCAGAACACCGGAGAGCGTTGTGTTAACAACGGGGAGAAATGAGAAACGACACCAGTGGGAGAAAGTCCAACCCCATAATACTGAAGATGTCCGAGGGTTCATTCCTCTTGATCCCAAAGTTATCATTCGGGCTGACAGATTTTGAAGCAACACCCTGCAAACCAAAGCTATTGCATTTTAGCCGTAGCACAGTGCCGCAAAGGCAGCACCGGGAGGAGAGGACTCTCTGACCTTCTCCCCGCTCCAGGCAATGGGTACCAGCCTCAACCCCGCACACCTCGGCACCAGCCCCCGCCACTCCACCACGGCTTTCCGGACACATAAAAAAACATCTTCTGGGAGATATAAATAAATCCCACCGCCCTTCCGTCCGCAGGTAACGAACAGCGGCGTCCTCCCCTCGCCGGGGGAACACTGCGCACAGCCCGGCCCTGCCTCACCCCACAGACGGGGAGAGGACCCCCCTGCCCCGGGCGCTGTGAGAGCAGGGACGGCGGCACACGGAGGCTCCGAATCGCTGCCCAATTACTCAGCAAATCCTTCCTGCTCGCCGCTTCCGAGCCCCCTGAGCCGCGCCCCCCCGACCCGGCGTCCCACCCCATCCCCTCCGGGACATCATCCCACAGGGGGACGCGTCCCCACAGCCCGCCCGTGGCGTGAGGGGAGCGCGGCACACCCACCTGCCCGCCGCGGCCGTGCCGGGAACCCACCGCACCCACCTGCCCACGGCACCCACCCTCCCTTACGCCGCTCCGGCGCCTTTTGTCCGCCCTGCCCGCAGCGGCCCCGCCCCGGATCTGACCTCACCCGGCCGGCGCTGCCACCATCGCCTCGTCCCGCCGCCATCTTGGGGGTGGGCACGGCGACGCGGGCGCGGCGCCATCTTTGTGCAGGGCGCGCTCCACAGGGGAGCGAGCGGGAAGAGCGGGGGAGAGTGAGGGCGGCGGCGCCATCTTGGTGCCGGGCAGTGCTCAAAATGGCGCCAGTCTTAAAGGAGCCGAAAGCATTCAGCTGCTGAAAAGTTTGTGGTGCCTGAAAAAAGTGATTCACTGGTAGTTATTTTTTACTTGTCTGACGTAATGGAGAACACTGTGCAGCATAACTTCTTTTTAAATGAATAAAGGATGGTTCAAAGGCATTAGTTGTAATTTTATTAGTGTACAGCAGGCGGTTCTGAGTGGTTAAGTAGAGCCAATTTTAACTTGTCTACACCAGTGATGTGTGGAACAATAAAGTAAGTGCATCTGTGGCTTTCTAGGAATATTATAAGTCTTAGCAACTTCCTGTAGCCACAGGCACAGGACCTGTGCCAGAGAAGCTGGGATCCCAGTGCCAGGACATAGGGCTGTAAACTTTTATCAGCCCAGTGCAATAGATAATTTTTTTTTAAACTCAACGCTACTTAAGAATTGTTCATGTCCCAATGCATTTGTTAAATTAAAATTACCTGAAGAAAACTAAGGTTTAAACTTTCCTTGAGTTTTATAGTAAAAAGTACAAGGGCAGAGGTGTCCTTTACATCTGTGACCTCATCCAGAAATTTCTGCTGAATTTCATGAGGGCATTAAGGTGAAGTTTCATTATACTGTTAGACCAATATAATGTCTAAATCCTGACAGAGAAGTTG
>WBNQ01081286.1:0-13529 GCA_013401375.1 Spizella passerina
GGATGACATTAATTCACAAAGGGCTGCTTTTAGTAACTGAATACTGTTTTACTAAGCCCCAGGGATCTCTTCTCTCCCCTGCATAACTAATAACTAAATCAATTATGGAGAAACAGAGCCTGGAGGTCTATCATCAGAAGTATGCTATGCAGCCTCATATGTTTTGGCACAGATTGGGAAACAGCTTTCAGAGCAGAGCAGCTCCTGTAAATGTGTAGATTACAAATTGATACATTTCAAGTGAGTCTGCAAAGTTGCCTTTAATGTCAGTGAAGTGTTCTCCTTGAAGGCTCATAAACACTGTCTTCCTCTACTCATGGATTTTTTTCTCTGATTTAAAATGCAACATTAAAGCTGGAACATCTAGTATTTCTTGGAAAATAGCTCTAAGAATAATAAGAACTTTTTTTTCCCTCTTTGGCTTTAACAGCTTTCTTACACTGAATGTATTTTCACATTCCTGCCAATAATTAAATCAATAGGGTGAAATTCAAGCTAACCATGTTCTTTCAACTGAAATTTGGATCTCATTTGCTCTGTGGTATTAAGTACAGTGGAGGTAACTAACAGCAGCCCCTATAGGAGTAGTTAAACTCAATTTATTTAGGTATTAATATAAACTTTCTTTAGTATTACAGGGGTTGTAAAGCAAAAAAAAAATCCTAGGTTGATGATTTGTGTTGCTTATATTTAAATATTGTATTAACAAGAAGTGATTTAAATCTTGTTGTAAAGATTACTACCATTACTTTGATCTTCCTTGTAAGCTTCAGCAGGAATACAGATGTTTTTGCAAGACATGTATGTCAATATATACACATGCATAGTTAAACATGTATTTTTATAGGAAATAAAAGCAATACTCAGCTGAAGCCAACTGGATAATTGTTCAAAACAGTTAATGTCTTCAAAAATTCATGGGTACTTCTACTTTGATACCAGTATATCTCTGATACCATAAACATTCTGTTGCAAAGGGAGAATTTTTTTTAAAATCCTAATTTTTAAAAATACAATAGAAAATGTCTTGCAGCTGATACTGTACTTTTTTGATACTGTTTTTCTGTCATTTTTAGAATTACTCTTCTACTTTGGTCACATTTTATAGCCACATTGTGTTGTTGCAAATTTTGAAGGTCATTGGACTACTTTCCCACTAAGATCCTGTTCATTTTTGGTGTGTTTTAATGCTAGTTGAAACTTCTACCTCAGCATTAAGTACAGAAGGAGGGAGGGAAAAAAAGTGCCAGGCAGCTGAGACATACAACAGGATTATAATTGCCTCCAGGAGCATATGGTTGTCAAAGCCGGGCAGAGAGCTCAGGTGGTCTCTATAGTCATCAGATCCTCAGGGCTGCATTACAGCCCTGTAATTCAGAACATGGCTGACTTTTCTCATTGAGTAATACATGGGCCAGCATCCCTTTACGTTGTGGTCAAGACTCTTGGAGCTCCAGCTTGCATGGATTCTGCTACTCAGTTCCCTAATGGAGGTCTCTTGCTGTTCTGCTTGACAAGTTTATCTCTCCACGTCCCTGTTCAATACCTACCTCCCACCACAGCTCTGGCACTTTCTAAAGCTCCCCTGAACATGAACAAAATGTTTGCCTCCAGCTCAGGGCAGGAGACAAGTGCAGGTGGCACCCTGACATTCAGCCCATGCACAGGAACAGCTCCAGAGCAAAGCCTGCCTGCCAGAAAGCACTCATGGAAACCCACATGAGTCCAGGTAAAGAGGAAAGAGAGCATCTGACAATATACTCTTGAAACTGTTAAGATAGCTCTTAGAACTGTTTCTTTAACACCCATAGAAGCTGCCTGGGGTTCAATACCTCAGAGGGCCCAGGTACTGCATTTCCAGCAAGGAGCATTTATATGGGACTATGACAACAGTCCCAGAGATGATGGCCAGTACACTAAACTAAGGTTTCATGACACCCGACTCTCCCACCCTGCAGAGTTTTGTCCTTTGAATACTTAGTGCCTGCAATGTAAACAGTTGTTAGGCCCTAGAAGTGCCTTAGAGCCAGGATCAGCTACAGCTGAAGCATCAGGCCTGTGTCCTTGCAGCAGCAAGGGCTCAACAGCAGGAATAGGACCCGACACCACAGGGGCAGGAGAACAGCACCCTCATTGCCACTAGCAAGGTTTCTTGAAGACATTCCCATTCAATTAAAAAAATTGTGTGGCTTTTGTGCTTCAAAGCTTCAGAGCACTACTGCATCTTAATAAAAACTCAATTTAGACAACCACTCTGAAAAGACACTGAATTTCTAAGGAGAAGGGAAACTGAATCAGTCATCGTTGATGTTATGTTTGTATCTGTTAACATCTATTTTATATGTAACATGGACTACTACTACTCCTTTAATTTATTGTTCCATTAACTTCATTGTTTGTTGTGGGAATTTGGAGCCAGTAACCATCCCTTTTCTGAGACACGTGATAATAAGCATACTTTAAAAAAAAGGTATACTATGCAATGTATTGGCTGCCTTTTATCTGTGAATAGAAAACTTTCAAATAAAGAGAAGTATGTTTTTAACTAACCCAATGTCTGTTTGCATTCTGTGCAGTGTACAGCATTTTAGAAGTTTCATCACAGGGAGTGGAGGAAAGAAAAGGAGAAAGAAACCATGTGTGTGACTATTATTGTGATGCTGACAGCAGTAATTCGTCTGCTTGGGCTAGCCTGTTATGTCTTTTGAAAACAGTCTACAGACATATTCAAGACTAAAGCCTGACAGCAACATGTAGTTCTTTTCAGTATAAGAGGGAGAAGTATTACACAGTGAGCTGTACAGACAGGTAAAACCTGCACTTAGGTCCCAGCTTGACTCAGTCTTGCTGTGCAACTGAGTCCTGCCTGCACTGCCTCACTTCCTCACCCATGGATAAAGGCTGAAGGAAGAGCAGCATGACTGTGCCTTGGCTACAGCAATATCTGAGCCAAAGTTATGCTCTTACACACATTCATTTTCACAATGAGAGGTAGGAGAGTGTGTATGGTGTCCCAAGGACCACTTTCATGTATTGAAATTCTCTTTTTTGGGCAGACTGGTCTCCCACCACCTGCAAACAATGAAAATCTCCAGAAAGAAGATCCTTTCCTGCCCAGATCATGTGCTGTCCCTAGACCCAAGAGGTTTAAAGCCCAGACCCAAAAGGCTTAAAGACTACATAGGCAAATAAGGCTGTGTGTGTTTTCTTCTGCCACAGCAGCAGAATAATAAAAAAATTTAGATTAAGACCTTAAGTCTGAGCCCAACCATTCACCCAACACTGCCAAGCACATGCACCACTAAAAAACATCCATAAATGCCACATCAACATATTTTTTAAATACTTCCAGCACTGGTGACACCGCCACCTCCCTGAGCAGCCTGATGCAATGCTTGACAGCCCTTTCAGTGAAGAATTTTTTCTTGATATCTAACATTAACCTCTCCTGGCACTTGGAGTGCATCTTGAGGGCATTCCTTCTTGATCCTGTTACTTGTCACCTGGGAGAAGAGACCAACCCTCACCTGGCTACAGCCTCCAAGCAGCTGTAGAGAGTGATATGGTCCCCCCTGAGCCTCCTTTTCTCCAAGCTGAACACCCCCATCTCCCTCAGCTGCTCCTCATCAAATTTGTGTTCCAGACCCTTCCAGACCACACACAGTGGACTGCTCCAGGAGAGCTGCAATGTGAGGAAAGGTAGCTCACCTTTAGCAGTCCCTTTCATGTGCTCTGTGAGAGGAGTGGTTGATTTTGTTCAGTATACCCCCCCCTCAGTGTACAAACATCCTCTCAAGGGACTAAAGACTGAAGCAAGGAGAAGAGAGCACTCCAAAGGGTGTTCAGCTC
This sequence comes from Spizella passerina, assembly GCA_013401375.1. Classification (NCBI taxonomy): domain Eukaryota; kingdom Metazoa; phylum Chordata; class Aves; order Passeriformes; family Passerellidae; genus Spizella; species Spizella passerina. Next base: position 3,850 of record WBNQ01081286.1, read on the forward strand.
CAGCCTAATATTGCTTTTCACAATCAATTAGCTAATCCATTATTTCTAAAGCATGACAGCTCAGGCTTTTGCTATCATTACTTGTTAAATCAAGATAAGTGCCTGTTTTCTAGAGCATTGGAGAAGGCAGCTCAATAATGGGTCCCAGATAGGCAGTAGTGCTGGAGAGAGCTCCAGGGTGAGATTAGAATAATCCTCATGTATCCTCTTAGTTTACTATCCTATTAAAAATGAGGCTGGGACCAAGAGATTTTTTTTTTGTCTCAGAGATTACCATGCTACAAAGAAGCTCTAAAATATTGAATATTTTTCTGCACTGCTAAAGATGATAATACAAGTTTCTGGAGAAGCATTAAAAATAATAAGAAGAAAGGGCCTGTGAATAAAGGAGATTCTGCCTGAACCTGAAAAGCTGCCAAGCCAGCAGCCACTGTAAAGCATTTATCTCAAATTTCTAATGAAGACTTGGATATGAGGCCTGGGAAAAGAACATCTGGGGTTGAGTGAGTAAGGAAATGTTTGAATTCTGCACATGCATGGTATTCAGCCACACTTTCCCTGTTTCCTTATCTGGAAGAGCACTGTCTTTGGGAAGGGGTTGTTGGGGCATTGTCAAAGACACATAATGTCAATACAACACTAGACTATTTGTTCTTGTAATCACCTGAAAAGTTGAGTAAATTGTTTAAAATAAAACCAGCCATACAGGAATACTAAGTGGCAAGAGAGAGAGAATATTAAACTAGTCAGGCACAGGTAGGAGACACATGATAGATCTCACTGGAGAAATGGAAAATTAAGAGACCTTTTCACAGTGACCATCCAATTTACAAGAAGAAAATTACCTTGAATATATTACTTCTCTGACACTGAGACTTTGAAACTCCAAAGGAAAGACCTCTCTGTTTTCTTGTCAAAGTAGGCTTAAGATTTTGTCTGTCAGCTCAATCCCAAAACCTAGAGTTTTGTGCCCACTCTGTTTCCCTGTAGTAGCAGTTCCAGGGCAATGCTCAGGAGCAGCCACAGGGAGACATGCACAGCTCTACAGGTAGAACTTCAGGGCTGCATCACAGTTTACTCCTTTAATTTCAATCACATCAGCTCCTGGAGCAGCAGCTGACTGACCCAGCTATTTTCCTCACTTAGATGGACAGCTCTGAAGAGCAAGAACATGGCATTGCATCTGTACACAGTACAGATAAGCACTGACAACTCTGCTGTGCCCCCACAAAGTAAAAGCAAGTGAGGTATCAGAAAAAGAGGCACAAGGACCTCTTTGGAGATTAGGGCAAACTAATGTAAGTTGTAAGACCAGCAAAATTCAGCACAGATAGCTTGCCAGCCAAAGCCCAAAATGTGACTCACTCATGTCCTTTAGTATTTACATGGGGAAAGATTTGCCTACTGGTTGTTTAATCTAGCAGAAATCACAAAACAAAAAAGGGGGGAAAAAGATATTTTTAGCAGGGAGAGTAATTATCCAGTGAATTTTTTTCCCCCAGAAACTGTGAATAAAGCCCTTCTGCATCCCAGATGTAATGCACTTGACACAGAAAACACCACAATTCAGTTTTATACAGCCTGTGTGGTACCTGTAGAACTGAAGAATAGTCACAGGGCTTTACCTTAAATATATGCATTTTCCTTATTAGCTTAAAAAAATAATTAAGGCACAGAAAAAGAAATGCTTTCATAAATGGTGCTTAGCTCAGAGCAGAATTGGAAGACAGAACAACTGGATGTCAGCAAGTTGGGAAGGCCTATTTACCCATTCTCTGATCTTGATCTTAGCTCAAAAGGGCAAGTGAAACCAAATGCTAGGGAAGGCTTTCCTGTAAATCTTCCCCAGGAAGCAAAGACTGAAGCTATTACAAAATGCTTCACAGGCCAGCTAAGGAGAAGCTGAGGCTTATGATCCAAATTTCTTCCCTCCCACGTGCAGGCAGGTTAAATGGGCTCAGGAGCCAGAGACACACGCCATGGTGCAGCACCAGGGAGGACAGGCCCCCAGACATGGTGCCCCAGGAGCAGAGGCAGAGCCACAGCGCCTGGACAGCCCTCCAGCCTGAGGGGCAGCACAGGCACCTGCAGCATTGCTCAGCATCCTCTGCAACAGAGGAAACCCAGAGAAACTCAACCAACACCAAGCCATCAGGCACTGCTTGTCTCGGCTGTTTGTGCTGATCAATGTAGTGCTGCTTGGTTTTGTTAAATCAGAAAGAAAAGGTGAAAAGAGCACCCGAGATCTCACAGCCATACGTGATTTGTCACTGCTAATTTTCTATAATGAACTGTAGCAAGTGAAACCAATCTCTCTCCATTAATCCTGATGGGAAATGTTTCTTCTCTGTCTTCTCATCAAGTCCCCCAAATTCCTTGCTATAGCTGTAGCAAACACACAACTGCCCTTGGAACTCCCCTCTAGTCTTGTGAACTGAAGGCAGCAGCACAGAGTAGCTCTTCCAGCACAGTAACACTGCCTGGTTATGGCATGGGAACAATAAGGCATCACCAGCCTTACTTCTTCTATGTGTGGGGATTTCTATTATCCTGAATTAGAAATTGAAATTAGAAAATTTCAATTAGAAATTGATTGGGTTTACTATAGTGGGGGGAAAAAGGAGAAATAAAACCAAACAAAAATGCAATGAACTATGTTGTGTTCTGAAGGAGAAGTAAATCACCGGGTTATTGTCTCCTGTTCTGCAGCCTTAGTTCTCAGGCTTTAGGAAGTTCTTCCCACAAGATATATTGAGGTCAGCAGAACAATCATTCAGGGATTTTTTTATTCACTTCCCCCATAAATTGGTAACAGAGCCTGCTTATCTTTTGCAAGACATATTAGTAAGCTTCAAGTTTTACCTCAAACCATTAATGGTCACTGGGTTATGGGAGATGTTATTTAGCTCTAGGAATTGAATCAGTAGAAGAAAATATTCCTAATTCCTGTGCACAGACAGTCTAAATTGACCAAACTAACCAAAGTGTCTGATGTCTTATGGTCAGGAGCTCCCAGAGTGCTTAACTTTTCTCCAGTTAGTCCACCCCAAGGTAAAGGCTCAGGCAAACATATGTGCTCCATATTCAGCCCTCTAACACCTCTAACATATGGTTTATGCATGCCCTTAGTGGTGCACTGATTGGAAAGAAAGGATCAAACTTCATGTTGGAATTCAAGGCTTTTTCCCCACCGCTGGCAGTCATCTTTTCAATTCAGCTTTCCTCTTTGATCTCCCAGCACAGCATCCTGCCTCTGCCAGGGCCTGGCACATCAGCTCTGGGACAGGGGTGGTGGTGGCAGCACTCACCCCTGCTCTCAGCACAGCCCCCTCCTCGCACACATCCTCCATCCCAGAGGATAAACAGAGCCCAGATGCTTTTCCCTCACTCCTTTGGGTCAAAGCCTGCCAAAAGCCTGGTGCTCACGGGAGGCAGGCATGCTCATCAGGGAGTGAGGATCCCCAGGGCCTGGGTCAAAGACAGCTGCTTTCATCCAAGCCTTGCACACATCTGCTTCTTGAGAGGCTGAGACCAGCCAGGCAGAGAGCAGAACCATTTGTCTCTAACCCCCACACCTAAAGTGTCTACTAAATCTTCTCCCTATCTGCAAAAAGCACTGGCAGAACACCACCAGACAGGCAAGAAAGTTTAGTTGCACTGGTAGAAGTAGGAGGCAAAAGGCACATTTTGGGCAGGCAGGGGCCTGCCCCAGCAGCTCCCCCAGAGGAGTTAATCTCATCACAGGATCACGGGAAGAGCTACAGGACCCTGTCAGCTCCCCACATGCCTGAACTAGAGAGCCCAGGATCTCACAGGGGATTATCAGCTCCAGCAGTACATTCACACACCTTCCTTCCCATCTTTGCAGGAGGGGGAGCAAACTCATCTGCCTGGAGATACAACAAAAGCAAATTCAAAAGTCAAGGATAGCCTGGATCTCCATCTGACCCTACCAAAGCTGGGCTGTGTGAGCTTGGGCTTTCAGCCCTGCACCAGCCTCAGCTGGAGTTAACACATTAACAGTTAACAGTCCTGGGTGATTACTGTGCAGCTCAGTTAGTGATCATTAAAGGCTTTAGAGAAAGAGGAGGGATGCACCTCTCATGCCTTATAGGTGACTCCAAACTATCCCCAAATTAGCAATTAGAAGTGCTGCCCAGTGCTGAAAGTAGATGAAAGGGCAGAGGTCCTGGTCCCTTAGGGCTTTTAAGCACATCAGTGATTTTGAGAATGTCTGACTCTCCAGTAAATTTTACCAATGCCCTTAAAATAAAAACATTGCATGCTGTCAAGGCTGTGCTGGGTGAACTTTCTGGTGATTCTTGCTTCACTAAAGCTAGGATGAAACCCACGTGCCTCTCTAATTTTTGTGAACCCACCACTCACCAGTCAAGAGTGAGGTCTCTTGAGCAGTCTGTGGGGACCCTCTAGGCAAGGATGCACTGTGCATCAGGCACAGGATGTTCAGACCCTTTCTTTCATGTGTATCTCTGACTTTGGATGCCAGGCAGGTTTTGAAAACACCTACAGTGCTTCAGTGGGGCTGGGGGTAATTAAAAATGCATCATTAAAGGTCCTGCAGTTAGGCTGGGCTTTGCATAACTCTGGATTGATGTAGAGGAAATAAAAGTTGTGAGACATCCTCCAGGAAGCATTTGGCATAGGAAATAGCAGAATCTGTGTGAGTACACAGACTGCAAAAGCCAGCACCTACTAGAAGACAAGCCTTCCCTTGTGACTTGGTGACAGGATTTCAACCACATGCCCTGGACCACTGAGTGCTGCTTAATTCTCCCCCAGATTGAATAAGTTGCCCCAGCAACTCCCAGCCAGTGGCCAAGAAGTTATATCAGAGTCACCAAGAGGTGAAACAACTTCTTCTGTGCAACTTGGGGGTAAAAGCAGGACTTGACAACTTTTACCATGCCCCACATGGAAGGACAGTGTTGCTCTGCATCTGGGAGGGAATTAATTTCAACAGGAGCCCCTGACATGGAAGCATCCAGCAAGCATCCCCTTCCCCCAGCCTCAATTTCTCCCCCAAGGGCCTGATACTGATTTTCAGCTGCTCTTTCTACCTTCTGATGCCTTCTGAACACCTTGCCTCCTTCTTCAGGTTTCCCCTCGCACATATAAGGCCTTCTCTAGCAAAGAATAAAATATAAAAACTTATATGAACAGTTGTCAAAAGGAGAGCTTCTCCTGCACTTAAAAATAAGCGTTCCCTCTGTCTCCAGGCTAAACACTGGGTCTTGAACCAAACCCCACCTGCCCTTCCAGGCATCATTTGCAATCTGAAACTTTGAAACATAAGCAATAGCTGAATCTGAGGAAGTGGGGGGAGGGAGATGACTAGAATATCTCCAGAGGTCCCTTTCAACCACAACCATTCTGTGATAAGGGGGAGGGGGGGAATCCCAGAAAGCAAACTGCACTTCTTTGTTGAGTTTCAGATCTGCCAAGTGTTCCCTGCCACTTCTAATCACAAGTCAAAGTAATCCTTTAAGAGGTTTTGCTTGAGGGAGCATTAAAGTGTGCAGGATCATGTGGAGTTCTCCAAGGAGAGTCACAAAGTGATACCAGGAGAAAAATGCAGGCAAGAGGCACACCACTGACACGGATCCAGCTTTTAAAATGCTAGAGAAACCCGAGATTCGACAGACACTGACACAGGTTTCTTGTAACAGCAACCAGTAAGTGCATTTCACTTCTGAATTGCATCTTTATGAGTGGCACTGGCCCAAATATAAGGTTTAAGCCTAAGTAACAATTTAAAATTTACTTTTGGAGTAACAGCTGAGCTGCTTAAGGGAAGCTTGACTTAAGGCAATGAGAAATTAGAGTTCCAGTGTCTGCAATAACATCCTCACAGCACCTGAGCTCTGTAGGATCCTCATGTGCCTTTACCCTTTGAAGCTGGTATGTGATGGTCCTCTCTAAGTTTCATCTCTTTGCTGCTCATGAAATAACAGGCATGATGGCATTTGACACAGAAACTCTGCACCAGAAGGTAGGCATTGCAGCACTAAAGTAAAAGCCTGGATCCTTCCACTCAGGGACTTCAGCATTTCAAGGTAGCAGCAATGACATAATTGGATTCACTAAAATAATTCTACCTTAGTTTTTTGGTTTTTTTTAAAAATTTAATATTTTATCTAAAACACTGTTGTGAACATTTTCCCCCCAGATAAAACCTCACAGGTACATTGACCAAGGTAAAAACCTGTGTCCAAGCATGGAGAGAATCCAAAAAACAATGGTTCCCCACCATTTGCCTGCGGTGCACAGGGATGTCCTGCTCAACGAGTTTCCTCCACCTACTGCTCATTTCGATTAGCACCCCACATTGGAGGCCCCTTTTTCACTGTCTTCTTATCCTCTCTACTAGTTGATAAAATGAGTAGCATACCCTTGCCAAGAGGCAGCCCAGTCCAAGGCAGCAGAAAAACCCTCCATGCCACCCACTCAGGGGCAGGAGTGAAGAGTTTGCCATTCCCACCACTGTGTCTCATCAACTTGGCACTGAGAGGGGGAGGGAGGGACCATCTCACCAATGACCCACCAAAACCAAGAGGAGTGAATGCAGTGATTAATAAACCTCAGTTCACTGGCAGATATACCACACTTCATGCAGCAGTCAGGGAAGAGATTGTCTAGATAAGGGCAAGGTAATCAGGACGGGTTGACAGACTGCAATTCCCTCTTTGTAGGGCACAATATCCAATCCACAGGGCCATTTCCTCCTTCCCTACCTTGCAGCCCTTTGACACTACTAATTCCTATCTGCATATAAAAGACACTGTTTTCATCATGACATGGGCTAATTAACTGATTCTGACACAGTAATTAGCTGGTAAAAGTAGATCTACATTTTCTTACTTAACATAAATGCTGTAGTTCTCACTCTGTGCCAGGGAAGCTTCCGAGTGTGGCTGGGCAGCCTCGCTGTGCTGCACTGTCCATGATGCCAAAGTCTGGCTGTGCACGAAGTGACACGATGATCTGCATCAGCAGATGCAGAGGGACACAGTAGGACTAGGGAAAAGTCCCCACCTGCCCCAGAACTCGCTCCACCAGTGAATCTCTAATATCTTGTTGAGCCAAGTCCTACTTCAACCCATCAGACACGTTTTGTATGTGAGATCTGGCACATCCATACCTGTGTCAGATGGTGCTTAGCCAGTATTAAAGTAGCTCTGTGATTCTAGGAGCCTGTTTTGACCACAGCCATGTCACAGGAGGTGGTGCCAAACAGTCTGCAGAGAAGGAATAACAGCTCTATTGAGCCCCACTGAACAGGGAACAGGATGCACATCCCCAGGAGTGCTGGCAAAGCAGCATTTCACATGCCATTTTGAACCACACATATCAGCTTACTCTGCAAATGTGACTGAGTTTTAAATCTCAAATGCTCTATACAACATGATATTTCTCCTCACCTTCCCCCTCCATTCCCCACCCTCAGGGCCATATTTCCCTCCTCTCTATTTCCAGCTTGGAGATTCCTAATGAAGTTTTTGTAACTCTATTGACTCTATCATGAGCAGCAGGTGAGTAATATCGAGGAACAAACAGTATCTTCAGCCCAGAGCAGATGCACTATTTGACTGAGACTAAGAGAATACTCCATTTATTTTTATTTCTAAACTTTGTCAGGATAAGGAACACTGACTTTCTCAGAACAAGCCAAAGACAGCTATCTCTCTCTAACACCCATCAGTCCCCACACTCTGCACTAGGTCCAGCTGTGGTTGAGAAGGGCAGAGCTGTCTGTCTGCACCCCTCTGCTGGGTGTCTGACAGGTGAACCAGAGTAGGTACATCTCTCTCTTCCCTCCTCCTACACCTCTCACTATAGGTACTGAAGTCCAGTGCCACCAAAATTAATGGCACTTTACAGCCACTAGTGTATGGGACAAAGGCTGGCCATGCTCTGGCTCAGCTCCTGGATTTTGGTCTAAAATTAGAGTCTGGGGTACTGAAATCATCCATGTTTCACAGAGGAATGCATGAAGTCTGCTGCGAGTCTGGCCTGTTGTTATAGGCCACGATGAAGATACCACCATCTCATAGCAGATGGCAGCATCACATGCTGCAGCATTTTTATAGTGCTTTACATGCCAGGAAGCAGTCACATCAGGTTAGCAGTTCACAAGCACACTGAAGTTCAGAAATTCATTTACTGCTGTTCTAAATCTTCCCAAATGGCACTTGTGAGCCCTGCTGCCCCTCCATTACTGTATTGCTATTTCCCTGCCCCCAGTAAATGGAAGATGCATTTTATGTGGTTTTTCCACCCAGCGTGAATTTCAAGAAACACAGGATTGTTCAAAAAGATTCTTCAGAGTTACTCCCTGGCACAACTCATCTGCCTTGCCTGGTTTTGTACATGTTTAAAGAAAACACTTTGACTAGATCCAAGGTCCAACAAATAATGGTTGCAGAACCCACAGCAGCGTGACCTTCACTAGTGGGCTGCTGACAACATTCATAATGCAAACTCAGTAACACAAAACAGAGTCCAGTCAAACACTGAGCTGGTGTTATCACCTGAAGTTGTCCCATTGCTGTTCTCCATTAAGCCTGAAGTGTTCAGTACCAGATGTGTTAGATGGGCACTTCAGAAACCCCTTCAGCATCCTCAGTTCCAGGAGGCATGAAGGGTGCTCAATATCTTAGTGAAAGGGTCAGTTACTACCATGCCATGATCCTTTGATGCTGATGATTTTCAAATTTATCTTTCAGTCCATTTAATAATGTGTAAGGTGTTACAACTTAGCTACAACCTCTTGTTGCTGGTGGATATGTGAGTAGTCACACTCCTCAACAGCTTCTTTAGAGGGTATTACTCTTCTGTGAGCCTATTAAAGTGTTCCCTCTGTCCCAGCAGAGGCATTAGCAAGTTCAACAAATTCTCAAATAAATTGTTACAGTCAGAGATATCTGAGCAATTACCAAAGTCAAGAGGGACAGTTGGGATTCAAGCAGTGAACTGCCAGTGAGCAGCCTGAGCTGAGCCATCTCCTGTGGGGATTGAGACCCTGAAATCACAGTGTTAAGCCTGAGAATCAGGAATGTTAGAAGTCAAACAGATGAAGCTGGACTGAGTTTAATCCCAAAGGTGAACAATGTAAAGTATGATCAGTGATTTTTGTAAAGATTTCTTGCATTTGCATGACTAACACCACAGTAAGAAAATAAGAACACATAATTTCCTGGACTATATTTAAATAAATCCCTGATTATGCTGTGCCTTAAGCAAGTTCAAAGAGTGGTAAAGTTCTCCTGACTCCTCCTCCTAAATGGAAGCTCCACTCCCTAAAAGACAGATTATCACTGTCAACCGGAGCACAGACTGTGGAAGTGCAGCAGCACCTTACCACGAAGGTCCTCCTGGGGTTAAGAAAAAAAGCCACAAGACAGGTACTAGCACATCATGAAGCACTACCTGATAATTCTGCATTTCTCTAGCCCAGGATGGCCAGGTCCCATGGGCTACAAATTCATGGATTAGTATAATCCATACAAATGTAATTACAGATCTCTATGGCTCTTAGCAAGCTCTGCATACTGGCTGTGTGCAGAACTATGAGTACTTCTCTAATCTCATTTTCTGATTTTCTTTCCTCCCCAAAAGCACATCACCAAGCCTTCCTTTTTCCAGACTGAAGTTTGATGCTT
>WBNQ01081288.1:0-24493 GCA_013401375.1 Spizella passerina
TTAATTCTAGTACTCCATGAGTAGTTAACCAAGTCTGTGTAAGGCTTTGCATTTCCAAAGAGCCATGTTTAATTGCCTAGCAATTGGCCTTTATGTTGGTGTTTTTTTATTAAATGCTGAGAAAAGTTCTTTGTATCAGACTCGCTGGTGTTTTTGCATTGTTTCCCTGCAGTCTCCAAACTGGTAATTCCACTTGTTAAACTGGGTTGGCTTTTACAATCTCCTTTGTTGTGGGATTCTCCCTTGCTTCCCCCAGTACATTCCAGAAATTGTTTGCTTGCAGGCAACTCTATTTATAAGCTTGTTTCATTTCTGTTTGATGTCTGAAAAGGTTTTTCATAGCTCTTACCTTTTCTTTGGTTTCAATGATATGCTAATCATATGTTCTTTAACTAGTTAAAACTGAACACTTCATCTGTTAAATATAGCCAGCCAAGGGAGTCCTTCAGGCATGCATCTCCATTCTTTACTGTCTCTCTTTCATTGTTCTCAGGATTATAGCATGGGAAAATGAATAAGGCATGGTCTGCAGTATGGTGGGTGGCTGTAGATATGATGAACCTTCTACTGAGGCCTTCACACCTTTAAAATTCACTATGTTTCTTCTTCTTAAAGCACAGCTGACTTTTAAAGCTGATTTGGTATTTTCTATTCAGTAAAACTTTAAGACTGAAACTACCATCGGTGAGAAGAATTCAGATACATACTCTCTGATGAAACACTGGGTTTTCAGTGTGGGATTGTAAAGTAAAATAAATTAAAATCCTGTTGATAAGTATTGAAGGAGACTATTTCCTTAAAAAAGTGTTAACAGCACTTCTGTAATCTTAGTGTTGATTTTAAATTAATTGAAATACTTTTCCCCCATTGGCAGTTTATTCCTTTGTTGTGAAGTTGTCAAGGAAGACTGAGATTATTTACTATATTCCACAATGTTTTGTAGGAAGGCAAGATACGTGTAATCAGTCTGCTTTAAAGGTATCTAAAAATCTAAAACCAGAGGAAACTCTATAATTGTAAAGCTCATAAGGACGTGCTTGGGCTGCCTTCATGTTTAACTAATTTCCAAACAATCTCTGTGTCAGAAGCCATATTTTTAGAGAAGTAGAGGTACTCTTTATAAAGTTGTTTGTATGTGATTGCTCTGCCTATATATATCATCCATGGATTCTGTAGCATTTGACTTCCCTACCAAGGAAGGGTAGTCCTCCCAAACTCCTCCATTTTTTACCTGTGTGCTCACAATCGATGCAGCAGCGCCTTGGGTTGGAGCTTTGACCTCATAGGAAGATGCTCCATCTGTCTCACAGGTTGTCTAGAGGATCCCTAATGAGTTCCCATATTTTGTTTTTTGATGCCCTCTTACCCTACAGAGCAGCCTATGTGCCCCCAAGACTGGCCTGAAGATGTGAAAACACATCTGACAACTTTCTTTGGCTTTTATTGTTTTATTTATTTGCTAAGTAGTATAGCATAAGGATTTAATAGCCTGAAGACTAATATTTTATAAGCTGTCCTGTGAATGAGTGGTGGGAGATAAATGATAGCTTGTATCAGGAGCTGTATCTTTTGGCATGATTTAAATTGCACTTGACAAAGAAGATCTAACTCTAGTCTTTGTTTTGCTAACATGCCAAAATAGCCTTTAATGCTACATACGCCAACTTTCATGCAGTCACTGTTGATTGAGAGAGTCCCTCTCTCTGCTTTGCTGGAAATAGGCTACTACAGTCTGGTTTAAATGGTTATAATGTTTCAAATTTGTTTAATATGTTACTATTAAATTGAAGAATCCTCTAAACTCCCTCCCACCCTCCCTCCATCCAGACACTGAATCCCCAGTGATTAAACAAGGGAGTTGACTAAACCCTGTCTAGTCGCTGGNTGGCTGTGAAAGAGCCAATCTTGTGGAAAGCATAAGATCATTATACATTTTTTTCTTGCATAAAACTTTTTTTTGGTGTGTAGAGTTTTAGTTTAATGTATTCTTCGGCCTTGTGACATTTATAAAGAATATTTATTCTAAATATTCTCTAAAGTAGCTGTGATGAATGAGTTTCCTGGGAACAATGAAACATGGTTCAGCCACACTAGTAGGCCAGGTGATGAGCTGAGTATGTTCTCAAGGTCTGCGTGCAGTTTAGAGGTCTTGGTGGTTGTGGTCTTTTCCTTCCTGCTCCAGAGAGGGAAGTTCTCAGCACTTCTGGTCTCTCTACTCCTGCTTGGGAGCAGAGAGGGAGAGGGTGGTATAATCTTCACTCAGAGCTTCTCACTTGGTTGCTGTTGTCACTTTGGCATAAAAAGCAGTGACGGAAGCCTTGGCTGTGCTGTTGGCTCCCGGCCGCATCCTGCCTCTTCCCTCCCAGCACCCGAACAAAAGGAAATGTTTGACAAAAAGAGGTTTGATGGGAATCTCTGTCTTGTGACTCCCGCTCAGATAAGATGCGGGCAGTGAAAACACTTTACCCACAAAGGAAAGCCATAAATTATGTCGTACTTCGGTTCCTGTTTGCAGAACAGTATTTCAGGCCCTGGGTTGCTCCTGAGAAACAGAGGAGCATGGTGCCAAACCTGTGAAGGCTTCCAGGAGATAGAACACTGAAAGTTGTCAGCTGGCCACTGTTGCAGCGGAGCCTGCTTGTCTCCCATAGAAGCTTTAGGAGAAAGGAAGAACAAGTAAACAAAAGTGGTTCCTTTCGCCAAGTGAGTTTGCACATGTCATACTAGACGTTGTGAGAGCCTTAATACTTTATGAACATCTTTTCCCTGCTAAGAGTTAAAGGTGAGAAGGTATCATCTTCAAAATGCTGAAAAAAACAAAGTAGACCTTGTTCAAGTCAAATGGGTCAATTCAAGTCATGACTCTTTTTCTTTCTGTATAAATCACTGTGACTTTGCTGTGACACTGGAAAGTCTTGGTACACTGGTACATCATTCCTTTCAATGCAACTTAAAGTAGAACAAACTGTTTGCCTTGAAATTATGTTCATGTGCTTATAGGATTATATTCTCCAAAATGCTGTTTGGTAGCTCTTTATTCTGTCAGTGGAGTGCATCAGCTTTGAACATAGAACAACTGCTTGTATTCAAGTATTTCTGGATGAATGGTCCAACAGGTTTCATTTTTAACATGAATGTTTTGCTTGCTGCCATTGTGCTTAAATACTTTTATTGCTCCATAAATGCTTGGGGTTGCTGTGATCATTAGCTTTTGGTCAGGCATGTTGATGAGGCGCACATGAGTGTTTTATTACCAACAAACAGTGTGCCATCATCATCACCTGGATTTAATCTTCCCCACCACTTTCCAAATAATATCCTCCTTTTCTGTGTGGATTTAATCTTCCCCACCACTTTCCAAATAATATCCTCCTTTTCTGTGGTTTCTAAGTCTCTCAAAATGCAATTATCTGGGCTGAAACATTTCAATTACTGACTCAGAGTGTTTATTTAGAGTTTTAGTGAAACACTTCAACCATCTTTGAAAAACAGTTGAGACGTAAACACCTTGGTTTTCCTTCCACTTTTTTTAAACTGGCTCAATAATAAACTTGATTTCTCATTGTTTATAGCTGAACCTTGAGATTCAGCACCACAACTGTTGCTCTGATACCAATAATTCGCCTTCTGCTATTTTTGTGAAATTTCACCCAAATTTGGTCATTTTGCAAGTGTGAAACCTCACCATCCATGTACGCCTAGCAGAGGCTGTGTGCAGGCAGTCAGGTTCCACATACACTCAGCTGTTTTCAGACCGGTGACACAGCTCTGTGTGGTGTCAGGTGCTGGTGCCAGGAGCAGGGAAGAGGTTGAAGATGAGGAAATGGAGAGAGAGCGGGGCAAGGGTCGGGGTTTGGCCAAGTGAACTGGATAGGAGCCAAGAGTTGAAGAAAATGTGTTGGAGATGTGCTGTCCAGGCAACATTAGTGCGTGCTCTCTTCCAGCCCTGTATTTCCCTGTGCCTCAGTGTGAGATGGCACGTGGAGGGGTCAGGTCTCTGCCAAATGGTGCTGGTGCAGCAAGAGAGGCAGGCAGTGGCGGAGCTGGCAGGAGATGGGCTCTTGGTCAGGTGTTTATCTCTTCTCTGGAAACCAGTGAGTGGGTCCCTGAACCTGGCATCATAGCTGCTAGCCATGAGGTGGGTGGACTCCCAAATCCCAAGGGCAGTAGGTGTTTAGTGAGGCATTTGCATGCGCCACATGGATGCAACAGCAAAGTGAAAGGAGGACAGACACCTGCAGCCAAAATCTGCAGGCATTCCTCAACTGTTTAACCATATTTGGTCTCAGTTCATTCTGCATAGAGTGGGAGTAATGCTGTCTAGTATCATAAGAAGACTGAGAAATCCATTAATAATTTTAACAGAGCCATTGCTAATGTGATCCTGTAGAGCCAGCCCTATGCATAGGCCCAAAAGGGAGTGAGTAGCTTGCATTCCAGCCAGGAGGTAAGTGAACAGCTGTTGGAATATTGACCACTGACTGTCAGGGTTAAAAGAAATACCATTTGACTGCCTATTTGCTGTGTGGAAAAGGCTGTGCAAAATAGTAGATGTAGTCGTGATTGAGGTTGGTGTCACTGCTTTTACTGATGAAGACAGGTACCATGGAGATTATCATGGTATTCCAATGTCATTGCTATATAATAAATGCTAGGGAGTTTAGTGTGTGTGTTCCTCCCAAAGTCATGGATATATGCATTGGAAAACCTAGAGGCATTATTTTAATTTGAAATTGACCTAGAATTTTATTTAGTCAGTGCTGAATCTGTCTTAAGGAAGAGAATAATTATCTGCTCCTTCAACACAGTATTGAGAAGGTATAAGCACTCTCGAGACCACAATCCCATATTCTAGTACTGGAATGAATATAGTATTCAGGCAAAGTAATAAGACATCCTAATGTGTCTTATCTTTTCTCATAACCGTGATTTAGCTGCCTAATTCCATAAGCTACCATTTCAGATAAATGTAACTGCATTATATTTCTTGCTATTTTTGCTAGATCTTCTGGAAGCTTCCTAATACCTGTTGGAAGGGGCTAGATAGCCTTTCAGCAAAAAGAAAACGGGGTGGAGGGGAGGTTAACTTACTGGAATGCCAGGGCTTCATTCTTTCCTCTGGCTTGAGTTTATGGACCTTTTACCATTGTTCTTTCTCCCCCTCTTTTTTTTTCAAGCTGATTTAGTTTGTTGATTCTCTGGGTATTTCTCACTGCTAACTCTTAGGTCCTGCTGCTTCAGAGCAGGGGTCTCACTGCCCCTCTTGCTAGTAGTGCTGTTTCCCCCATTCCCTGAGGAGGGAAATTCAGGGTGTGTCAGACTGCAAGAAAAGATGGAAACTGAAATGCTTCACTGATGTTAAGAAACCAGTTCCCAGAAGAGGAGGAGCATGAACTGGGTATAGAAAAGGTGAGGAAAGGTACCCTATTTCCCCTTGGCTTTTCAGGTCAGGTATACTTGATTCTCTCTGTAGACAGCCCCAGAGAGATATGGTGTCTTTTAATGTCAATAATTTGTTTGCTGCTGCTCAGAAGTTAGAAAAATTAAGAATTTTATATCTGATTCTTCCTTGAAAATGCATATATATATATTCATTGTTAGGTGTTTGTTTCTTTAATTACTGTTTGTTCGCAGGAACTTTCCAATCAGTTGAGAGCTGGTGTCAGACTCCAGCCCTTGCTGGCTGGTCCTAGGAGCAAGGCTGATGATTTATTAATAACGCAGCTGCGGTGCCAGCGCTGCCACTGGGAGTGGGTAAACACTCCTCCTCTGCAGAGGGACAAGACTCTGTACTTTTCACCTCTGCAGTTATGTAAGGTGTCCTTGGCCATCTGTGTATTTAACTTGGCCCTTGCTTTTTCTATTTGTTTACAAAATGATTGGCTGTGAAACAGGGAAGAGTGCCGGAAAGCCCCAGCTGGACTGGGAGCTCGAGCAAATAGAGGGGTGCAGGGTGGCCTGGCTGGAGTGAAAGCATATTCCCAAGGAGCAGCACAAGGGCTCACCAATGACATACCAGCTCACCTGGTGGCAGTTCCATGCTGCTGGGCATCCTGCTTGAGAGCTGGGGGCGGTGGCATGCTGGTGTCCAAGGCAGTCACTTGCTTCTGGTGTTCATTAAGTCTGCCCTTCTCTGTAGCACACCAGTGGATCCCTTAGTATGGAGACTTGGCACATCATACTGATGACCTTTTCCACTTGGTGACACTATTCCAAATAATGGGCCTTTTCCAAGTCACATTTCATTCGCTGCAACTTGCAAATGAAGCACCTTCTCAAGACTTCCTTGGCCTGGTGAATTGCTGTAGGAAGCCAATGGAGTCACTTTTATAGCACTCTACTCCCATTTTCTTTCTGATCCAGTCAACCAGGCTCCTCAATGCCAAGGCATATGCTCATTCTTGATGCCACATGGGTTTTATGGCTTTTTCTGAGGTGCATTAAGATTCCTGGTCTATTGCTAAGGGAACCATTGCCAGCACACCAGCCCATTGCCTGGTCCTGGCCGAGGTGTTCATCCTGTGGGCTTATGGGCATCCCATCCGCAAAGACCTCTCCCCATTACTCACTATTTCTTTTCTCACCTGGATATGGTGGAGGGTATGTGCTATGGACATTGGAGGGTCTGTGTGCTGACCCACCGTGCCTTTCCTTTACAGCCCACTGAGAGAGAAATAAGGTGTGTAAGGGCTTGACTGCCCATTCTGCAGTTACCCTTGCCTACCTTATCGCTGCAAAGTGGTGTTTCCAAAGCAAGGGAGTTTCATCTCAGTCCTGTTCATATGAGCAAGCTTGCATTAAAGTCAGCACATGTCTGCTTGAAGGTTTTTATGGGAACTGGAGAGGAGGTGGGGAAAGGGATATGTCAGGAAGTGGTGCTGTGCCATACCCATCTTCTTGTTCGGTGTTTTGCTGCTCTGCTACACCACTATTACTTTTTCTCTTGCCATCTGCCCTGCAGCCAAGCAACTTACCTGTCTTCGCTGCTATTAATTCTGAAATGGCTACTTTTGCCTGCTCTTGAGATACTGAGAAAATTTGAAGAAGAATTGCCTCTTATGAAGCTCTTATCTTCTTTAACTGTTCAGTCAAGTTAAATTTAATGGTGTAGTATGTTGTTTATCAGCAAAATTCTGTGTCACCTTGACTTACTGTGTGGTTCAGCCAGCAATTTACACATCTCTCCTCTGTCTTCCACAAAAACACTCAATCCTTGAGATGAGCAGATGTGTGAGAGCTGCCCAGCTATCAGTTTACTATGTGTATTTCTCTATTCTAAGACTCTATAAAGGTTTTAGACATTTTTTTCTGTAATGCATTTTTTTCTATAATGCAGGAATCAGTGCATATGTTAACTTCTCTGGCTGGGCAGAGTCGGAGGGCTTAAATCACTGCTCTTGAAACCCAAATTGAGTCCCATGGCAGGCTGCATTCAGTCCTCCCACAGGGGAGCTGTGTAGGAGACCTGCACAAGGCAGCTTCACACCATGTGAAGACTCTCACCTCCCATGTAATAGAAATCTGACATCTGAGGAATTTTATCTAAATAAGGTTATGCTTCCCTCCACTTTCTTTATGTTCATTCTGTTCGTTTTTTCCCTTATACTACCTGTTTGCTGCCTCTCATTCCCTGGAAGTTGTCTGTGTGAATTAGAGCTAAGATTTATTTCAAGGATTGTCCACAGTTGCTTGTGATGTACTGCTGATAGATGCTGATAGCCAAACGATGCTAAGATAAAAATTACTGGTTGATTTTGAGTGCCAGTGAAGGGGGAGGAATGGGAAAAGAAAAACAAAATGAGCTAGATAATTTGTAAAGAAATAATCTTTATTGCCCTATTATTCTCAAATTATTTTCAAGGCAGTAAACACAGAAATAAAATAAATTGATATTAAACTGTTGTCTCTTTGTCTGAGTGTTCTTCTTATTTGTTAGAATAATCTTGAGGATGTTGCCAAACAACTTAGAATTTTGTAAGTGGTTTTTTTTTTGAGTCTGCTATATCTGCTTGACTTCTTTGTCTTCTGAGCAATTTAATATTGAGTACGCTTCCCTTGATATTGCAAGGGAAATTATTAAACCATTCTCTATAGCTATGCTCAACATTTGTTTGAAAGAGCATCTTGAGAGACTCAGAGCTCTTTGTGCATTGCAAATGTGCTCTTCAGTAGAACATTTTGTCTTTTTCTATTTAAATAAATATCTCCTATTAAGTCTTTAGTGGTAAGACTCTTACATCATTTAGACATTCCATCTTTTTGTAAGGCTTCCATTTTTGTTCAATATTTTTCTATTTTTTCTGTCAGTTACAGGCAGTTCTTGTTCTCTACTTTTATGAATAAAATGATCATTTTTATTTTACCAGCTTACAAAAAATTGAAGTCATTAAAAGAGTAGCTAATGGGTTTTCTTAGCTAGTTGGAAATTGAATCAAACTGAAGTCACCTGAGAATTTTTTTTCCTTCTTTCTTTTCTACCTTAAGGTAGGAAAGTGAATTTGCCTTCTACTTTTTCTTGGAACGGAAGTGTGTAGGTGTGTATAAATATGTATGCACACTCACTAACTTTGGTGGGTGGACTTGCAAGGTGGTTTTATAAATACAGAACTAAGTTCTCAGCAATGTTTCAAAGTCGGTTTTAAGTTGTTTTTGTGGGTAGCTTTTGTCTAGTTTTTTTTTGCTAGGAAAACAGATCCAAGAGCTGAACCATTTCAAGTGTAATATAAGAGATGCTTGTGTTGTTTTGAAATATATTTTTTCCTTTAGATCTTTGTGTTTATAAGATGTATGGCAAACTGTAAGGTCTGAGGTATTTGAACTCACCATCAAAAGCTTAATATTTCTGTTAGTAGTACAGTTTGGTCCTTTTGAATTATTTTTCAATTTCACAAATAGTTCAAATATCATTAAAATGTATCATTTTCAAGATATATTATTCCGATCTCCATTTATTTCTAGGAAATTATGTAAAATTCTGCTTAGGCTAAAAAAAAAAGTGTTTTCATAAGGATACATGTTTGCAAGGCAATGTACTCTAGATGTGAAATTATGCAAAATGAGAAAAAAATTGAAATTTTTTTTGTATGCCTTAAGGAAGAAATAAAATGCTACATTACATTTTTTAAAATCTCTGACTAGTGATTCTTAAGGCTTAACTAAATCCCCTAAGTCCTTGGACATATGCATAGCTCTATGAGCATGTGTAGTCCTACAGATTGTGTGAGGTGGTGCATATTCACAGCAAGTGCAAAGGGAATACTGTAGTGGAGCTGTGGTGTCTGGTTTTTTACTTCCTGAGTGAAGTTAGGAAGCAGATTGACCTGCATAGGAAAACTGAATTCATGGATCATGATGTTAGATGGAAATGCTTTTTAATTCAGTCCAAACTGGAGTCTGAGGGTTTTTGATGGCTGTTCAAAGTGCCATTGGTGATTGAACTCTCATGGACGAAAATATGTAGGGAAATGCATGCATTCAAATCCTGTAGAACAAGAGGAATCATCCCTCTCTGTGTATGAACACAGAGTGTTTTCTTTATTGTTTTGTTGTTTTTTTTTTTCCTTTTTGATATTTCTGCACTTGAGAAATAACTTCTGAACTGGAAGTTTTGGTCTGGTAGAGTTAATGTGGCTGTCTATGCATAGGAGCAGAAGCTTAAGTATCTCAAAATACCTGCCCTCCTATTGACTGGGTCTATTTTTAGCCTCAGGGAGCGCAGGATTATCACTATTGAAAAGTTCCTGGTTTATGTAATACTGAATTTTTTTAATTGATTGGGTGAGGCCAAACATGTTCCCAAACAGAATTTGCTGAGAGGCTGCTAAGGAGGAATCCCAAAGGAGAAAAAACAGTTTTTGCTGTTGACAGAAACTCTTCCAAAGAAGTGTTTATGCCTTAGGTACCACCCCAGCTGCTGACACTGCTGTCTTTGTGGCTATTCTTGCCATGTGCTGCCACCACCCTGGACAGTGGCCCGTGCTAGCTCCCACTCTGCTGGGGCTTTGACAGTATGAAATACTTTCAGTAGGCAATGTTTAGCTAAGCAGCATGCCCACAGCTGCAAAGGCATTACTGTTTTAAAATGTGTTCTGATCTTTACAGGCATGTGCAAGGCGTGCAGAAAATTGCAGAAGTTTTTTTTTGAGTGGGAGGAATAGTTGTGGCATTAGGTGATTATTACTTTTTAAAAATTTGTGTATGTCTTTTCTAACTCCAGCAAATGTTTAGGTCTCATAGTGTCTATCTGGAAACCAGAAAATCTTCTTTTCCCTTGTAGAACGAGTTGCTCAGATGCCTTGTAAAACTATTTATGTCTTGGAAGTCATATACTTTTCTTCTTTTCTCATTAGACTGCAATTCAGTCTTGAGAGTTCATACAATTTCATCTGCATTTTAGGTTTAGCTTGTTTTCTTAAGGAAACAGGTTTTGCATAAATGCACTGTCCATATTTTTGCCAGCATCATCCTCTCACCCTAATAACTTCTGAACAACGTAGCCAATTTCAAGCAAAGCTGCTAGAAGCAGACATCTCAAAGACATATCTCAAAGTTCTTACTGGTTATGCAAAAATCAGTGTCTGGGTAGAAGGCAGATGCAAAGTTTTACCCAATTAAGGAAAAGGCAGTAGCGGGCACTAGGCCTCTCCCAAGTGTGGTGTGCCGGCAGCGTGCGCGCCTTGGCCGCTCCTCGGGACACGCACGGCTCCAGCCTGTTGTAATTATCCTGTGAGTGGTTTCCTGGGCATTGTTAGGGGAGGTGGGAGGAGAAGCGGGAGAAGGAAGGAGGGAGGTGGGGTACAGTAGGAAGCTGGGAGTTTACAGAGAGTTGAGTAGGGGGAGCTGGAAACACCCCGGGGAGCGAGGTTTGGAACAAGGGACAGACGCCTGCAAGGCAGCAAGCCTCCTACTTTCTGCTTCTCGTTGGGAAACCTGGTTTTTGACAGTGTGCTACGAGTAGGGGGTCATGCTCTGTTATTTCTCACTAATAGCATCAATAAATTAATTGCCTGAAATTCTGTACCTGAGCAAAATAGTTCTAGAAGCTTTAATTGATTCTTGCCTTAAGAGATAGAAGAAACATTGTTTTGCCTTTTTTTCTGTTTAATCATCTTACTTTTATGAAAGATAATTTTAATAAGTAAAACTAACTCATTATTACACATAAGCAATTCTCAAACCTGAATTACTTATTATTGTGACTATCAGAGCAACTGTAAAGCACTGAGAGAAGTTGTGAATTTATGAAATATTAAAAGACAGGAAATGGATCCCCATGTGTTAACATGCAAAGTTATGGGGTGTTACTTCTACATTCACCTCATTTTGCTTATTTTATATGTAAAATTCTAAGCACATATCTAGCTTTTTCATATACTCTAGTCTGTGCGCTGTCTTGTGGCATTGATTTTAGACAAACTACCTATTGTTCTTAATGGGAAAATCTATCGATTAAAAAAAAAAAAAAGCCAATGGTGTGACATGGCTTGTTAAGGGATGTGTTTTTGAAATTAAGCTGGTCAGGCAGCAGCTCCCCAGGCCATTGCCCCTGTAGAAGTGGAACCTCTCTTTGCTGTGCTCAGCTGTTGGGCACTGAAGTCCTTTGAGTTCCCAGCTCCTCGATGCACCCTTTCCCTCTCTCACTGCTTTGCTAGAATGAAACCTGTGGGACAGCCTGATGCAAGCCACAGCATGTTCTAGTCCAGATAATTAGCAGTAGAAAAGTAGTTTTTCTGTTCAAACTTTCTTTTACCTGCCTGAAACGGGGTGCTGTGCAGTAGGCTGGACAGCTGGGGAGGACAAAGGCAAAGAAATAAAAGGTCAGAGTTACCATCCTTCCACTATGAAGGGAGTAACAGACTGCTGGGAATGTGATCTGATGTCTATTCATTGTTCCTATCCATTGCAGACAGGGAGACAGCTCATTGACAGTGATTTTTTTGCATGAATTCCCATGGGAAGTGCACAACCACTTATGATGTGCTTGTTGATAACCTTCACTTCATGGGTGACAGGAGTTTCTAGGGACCCAGTTTCAAACCAACCTGTCTGTGCCCTCGGTTTCAGGACTCTGACTCATATCTGGGAACTGGTTAAAAGTTGTAAGAAGCAATTATTTTTCCCTGCCTGAGTTTGTGCCGTCCTGTGCCAGAGGGGCTGAATGTCTGTGGAACAGCTCCTAAACTGATGCGGTTTTAGGATGAAGCAAGTCTTGCTCCAGAAGCTTGATATTGATGCACCTGAAAGTTAAAGTACCTCTTTTTGTCTCTGCATTTGTGATGATGTGGCCTTCTAGCATATTAGTTTTTCACGAAGTGGACTCATTGGTGGTGACCCAGCCAATACATTGAATACCCCTGCATGTTGTATATAGTTGCCTGTTCTGGTTTTTGGTTGATATGTGCTGTCATGTGAGTTGAACTTTGTATTTGACTTTTTAATAAACAAAAAATTTCAGGGTCAATATAATTTCATTTGACTGAAATGATATTGCAGGTTTGAATTTTTGTTTGTGCAGCGATTAGTAGCTGGGAAATGGAGCATATGGGAAAAAAGGAATGAAAAATTCCTCTAGATGTTTTCCTACTGCCATTGTAGGTTCAAAAAGTAAAAAAGCCAGTCTCAGAATTTATTTAATTTTGGTAGTGAGGGCGGATTAATTTACTCACTATTTTCAGTGCTCATTCCACTGCAGTTTATTTTGGGTCATTTAATTTCAACAAGGCTTGATCTGTTTAGAGGGCTTTCTATAGCAGCGTGGTGGGACCACACAGCTCTTTTATAGTACATACGTTCATTGCTAACCAGGAGCTCAAAGAACTGGTAAACGATGCACAGACATTAATAACTTCAGAGAGGACAGTACATTTCTGTATGATTGGATTATTTTGAAAGTTTTCAGAAATAACCAATCTTTTGTGCACTGTGGGTTGCTTTGCAGAGCTGGAAGTGATGGTATACAGTAGCTGTGTGCTTTCAGAGCTAAGACTGGAGGTCTGGCTGAAGGTACTCTTCAGGTTTAAGATGCTTCAGAAGCCACTGTGCATGAGAGTTGCTCTTAGTCCTTGTTTAAGGAAAAGTTTTTATTCCACAGGTTGATATTTCCATCAGATTCAGTAGTTTGATATGATTTTGGGTTTTTAATTTTTAGATTTGCTGTAGGAGCCATTCATATGTCTATTTTACCTTAGCCCACAATATGAGCTAAGGTAAAATAGATATCAATTAAAAATGTCTAAATCAGTTGGCCACATCAGCCAACAAAAACGCATATGCTCATTGTCTGTGCTGGATCTGCTCCAGTTTAGCATTATGATGGTAAAGGCCACATTCCCCCCAAATGAAGGAGCCAGCTTTCTTTCTTGTCCATCAAATCACAGCTATTACTGGTTCTGCTCATGCCGGCTGACAGAGTAATGTTCCTTTTGTGTAATTCATTAAATCAGGCAGCATTAGTGATTCTCTCAACAGAAGGAAGGCTAATGTCCTGAAAGTGGTTGCAACTGTACTAGGAGATTAAAACAGCACTGAGACCATTGTTCCTGAGTGATGAGACCGTTGCTTGTTCTTAAATTTTTAACTTTCTTGCATTTTCTGGCTTCTGCTATTTAGCATACTCCCAGCAACAGCCAGGGGCAGTCAGGAAAGGGCTGTTCTCAATAGTTTCATAGTGTGGAAATAGCTATTTGCTTTCCCATCAGCCTCGACACAGGAGAAGCTTCCTGACCATGGTTTGTTTAACTCACCCCTTAACAGTTAGTTATGACGTCCTTGTAGCAAATTAGAGGCAGAATCCACACTGTTTTGAGGTCTAAGTCAAAAGTATAACAGTAACACTGGTTTTGGGACATTTGAAGCCCATTGAAAGTTTTGTAGCAGTGTGTGTGTGTGCATACACAGAGTCAGTGTATGTCTATATTGTGTGATATTCCTGCATAGGGATCTGGATGCTTTCTTGACTATAGATGGATATTCCTGCTTGTCTGCAAATAGTAAAGCCCTAATACCAGTGAATGGGAAGTTTAAAAAATACTTCTTAAAAACATCTCAATTTGGAAACAACTTATACAGGTTGAGTGTATCCAATGCGCTTTGACTAATGCTTTAGGCCCTCTAGTCACAGCTCTTAAAACTCTGTGATTGTTTGTGAGCCGTGTCATCAAGGAGCCTCTGATCTCAGCAGGTCCTGCCTTGCAGCTGCACAACCTCCTGGTGCACCCTACAATTTCCCTTTCTGGGGGAAAATATATCAGTGCATCCTACGCTGCTCTACCTGTGTTTGTGGTCAGCTTGTACATCCATCTCCTCTAACCCGAGCCACCTCAAGATGACAGCCCACCTATATTTTTAGTCTTATTTTCTTGTAACTGTCTAAAAACTCCTCCTTTCATGTTGATTGGAGTTGTCCTTTTGCTATGTACCTTCAGATTTAGGACCATACACTGCTTCTAAATTTAGGCTGTAAAAGTACCACCTTTACTTCTTTTATACTTGAATGGAAATAGTTCAAAGTTGTGCTGATGTAATAAAAACAGGAGACTAGAAGGCAGTGAACTGGAATAAGGGTGAATGTATGAGAGAACACAAGCAGTGAGTGGCAATTTTAGATCCTCCCTGCCATGATCACACAATTATTTTTAATAAGGCTGCATTTCTCTTAAAGAAGGTTTCAATTTGTTATTCAGCATGTGATGTCATTTAATAAAAAACTTTTATGTTACGGTAACACCAGATACTCTAGCCAGGATGTCATGAGAGGCAGTTCAGGCAGTCTGGGCAGTTCTGGGATTATTAATTGTATGGCAGTGATCTGTACTTAACAATGAAAATGCTGATTCACAGCCTTTCTCCTTTTTTTTTCCATGGCTAATAGACTTAATGATCAGTCAGAGGTGGTGGGCTGAGGCAGAGCTCAAGGCCATCAGCTCCTTTCAGCCCTCTGCATAGTTCCCAGGAAACACCCTGTGTTTCATTAGTTCTTGCTTAGTTTATGATGTAATATTTTGCCTGAAGGCATTGAACTATCATCAAAAGCAGCCAACTGATTACTGTGACTTCTTTTTCCAGGGTCGTTGTACAAGGGAGAACTGCAAGTACCTTCATCCACCAACACATTTAAAAACTCAACTGGAAATCAATGGCAGGAACAACTTAATCCAGCAAAAAACTGCAGCAGCAATGCTCGCCCAGCAAATGCAGTTCATGTTTCCAGGGACACCACTACAGCCAGTGGTAAGTATATTTCTCTGGTGGTCTTGATGGTAAGTAAAGTTGAAGACTATTGACCTGCAAAAGTTCTCTAAATAGTATCAATAAAAATAGTCCCTGTCTGTTTATTTAAGGATTGGTCAAGATGCTGGAGGTATGCTTATTTATATTTGCATTTCAAGGTGCAATGGAGTGTTGCTGTAGACTTGTTTTATTTTTCTTTAATTCCATAATGATTTGCAATTTTTTCCTCTTTTTTTTTGCCCCTTAATGCATTTCATGTCATGTTTTCAAGATTTTTACCTATTAATCCTTCTGGAGGTGAAAATTTGTATAATAACAATAATTTGCTAGTAAGTAATTTGAGTGGGAACACAGAGTTTCTTGGGAGTCTGAATGGCTTTAAATATTATTTAATCCCAGTACCAGGAACAAAGGTTAATGATTAGCATTTTCTTACTCTGTTGAAGTCTGAAGTGTCTGAAGATAAGTCAGAGAATTGGTGGTGCATGCACTTCACAAACTCGGTGTTTTGTCTCAAGATGATTCATACGGTGCCTGAGACACTTCATATCCAGGAGGTGATATAGAACTAGAGTCTGGCATGCATGAGCAGCATCTTTGGGTATGCACTAAAGTGATCAGTTGCTCTGGGCAGTCCTTGCAGTTGGGCTTCTCAGTGTAGCAGACTTCTAAAGCATGGTTTGGCAAGTAACCTGAATTAAACTTTTCACACCTGACTGCTAATGATTTTTCAATCTAAATTCCTAGTGTAAGGCATCCCACTAGAGTGGGATTTTTTCTCTAACTTGAAGCATCTGGAGTGTTGGCATCAACTTCTGCAGTGAGTTTCCAACGTCCATTTATAGTTTATCAAAAGACATTGGCACTCCTAATTACTATTTGCTTGGCTTGTTCCAGACATCAGCATTTGGATTAGATGATTAAGTTTTCAAAGTGCCTTTGTCTTTCCATGGGCTACCACAGAAGTCAAGTGTAGGTATCTCAGAAGAAGACATCTGCATTTGGTCACAGGAAGCTCAGCCCAGATGCCTTTTTCAGTAATGCCTTTTTATACTCAAAACATCCACTGTCAAGTGGGATTGGGCATTGAGTGTCAGGACTCCCTGAATTTCTGATACATGTCCATCAAATTGTATCTGGTGATGTTGGCCTCCTAATGTGTCTTGATATTTCCTGGGGATTTACTGCTTGAGTTTTCACCAGAAAAAGTTTTGATGAAGTAATAGATTCTACCACTTAATATTGTGAGTGAAGTGGCAAAATTATACTTTTTTCTTCTCATCCATTTCATCATTTGAACTTTACAATTTCATTGACATAATGTCTTCTGTACTGATTGCTGTGATAAAAATGCCAGATCTGTCTCACACAAATTGCCAGATTAAGATGACTCAGCCTTGACCAAATGGATAAAAAGTGAAAGAAAATTTCATAGAAGTCATTTGACAAGTGGAGTTTTTCATAAAATTATATCTGACATAAAGCTCTTATTTTTTATTTCACATAACATGTATTGCTTTCAACATAGTCAAACCATTGTTTCATATAAATGTTCATTATTATGCTTTTCAGAATTTAGCTCATATTTGACATATGAACTGAGTTGCTTGATATCAAGCAGATTTGATCACTGATTAGAACACAGCATAATATAATTTTAACTCTTAAGGGCAGTTAGATGCCATTTCTGTATAGTTGGTTATCCTGGTTAATCTGTATACTCAGAGGATCTTATTGCTGCTAAGTCACATCCATTTATAATTTAGTAATTAGTTCCAAACACAAAAAAAATCCCAAGAAAACTAAATACAAACAAAAAAGAAAACAACTGCCTTCTAGCTGCTGCATTTTCTCTTGCGTATTTTCTACGTACTTTATGTCATGCAAGCCACTTTAACGAGAAAGACACTTCTCCTTTGTTAAAGTGTTTTGAAGCCTTAGTGTTGTGCTGTTGTGTTTCTAGCTGCTGGCTTATTTGTGAACCTAATTTCTGACAAAGCTGATCAGAGATGTGTCCTGTTTTACCACAAAGTTTTTCCTCACTTATAATTATAGCTTCACTCTCTGGAGTACTCAGCTCTGCAGAACTAAAGCACTCTGCAGGTCTGAGCATGAGCTGACCGTGGTGATGTCCTGCCTCCACCCCCTGGGGAGCTGGTGGTAACAAACCCACTATTCTGCCTCATCACGGCTGTGGTAGCATCACACAAATGCTCTTTCTTCTGGTCATGACTTCACTGACTCACTGTAGGAAGAAACAAAACAAGATTTTTAGACCCGTATCATTCCCTCCAATCAAAGTTTTTCATATGATGAACTAATATAAGCTTGAATAATCCCTTTCTAAATATTGTGTCCAGCTGAGATTATAATATTTATTCTGCTTGCCACTGGTGACAGCTGAGCACACAAATGTTTGTGAAGTTGTGTTTTTTCAGTGTATAAGACACAGTAACATATAATTGCAGGAGGTGGCAAAATACAGTATGCAAACATACTGGAAGTTACACGCCAAAGAGCTCATTATATGTACTCTTATTAGAAATATGGCTTTAATATAGTTAATAATGCTTCAGCTATGAAATCTGAATACTTTGAAAAACAGCCTGTTTTTCCAAGGAAAACAGGTATTGAGAAAAAGCAATAAAGTCTGTGTTATTTCTACATTTAGGTGTGTAAATAAGCCTGCAATGTAAGCTGGACCTCCACACTGATTCAGCTTCAAAGTAGGATTTCCTTTGCACTGCAGACTCTTTTCCAATAATAGAGTTACATAGGTGGTTCTTCATGTACTGCTGGAATGTGTTACGTGATTAAAAGAAGAGAGGATGCTGTGTATTTTGCCAGCTGTTTAAAGTTTTTTCAGCAAGAAAATGAACCAGTGCCAGAAAGAACAGCAAGCAAAGAACAACTAGTAAGCTATTGATTAAGGAGTTTTTATTTCACCTTGGTGTGTGTTTTCCTTTTCCAGCCCACATTTCCAGTGGGTCCCACAATAGGAACGAACACGGCTATTAGCTTTGCTCCTTACCTAACGCCAGTAACACCAGGAGTTGGCTTAGTCCCGACTGAGATCCTGCCCACGCCGCCTGTCATTGTTCCTGGAAGTCCACCGGTTTCAGTCCCCAGTTCAACTGCTACCCAGAAACTCCTCAGGACTGATAAACTGGAGGTACTGTAGACACCACTGTGACTAGAAGCACCATCTGTGTTAGGCTGTGTGAGAGATCTTGGAGGGTATGACTGTTGTTTTAGAAGTGAAGCTTAAATTTAGTTGCTACAGATAAAAAACTTGTAACCAGGCAGGATTTCTGCACTTGCAACCAGTGGTAATTAAACACTGTTATTTTTAATATAGTTTTTGCTTGTATTTAATACACAAACATCAACATGAGTTTTCATTTTTTGTAAAGTTCATCATCTCAAAAAACCTGAGGTATATGCGTAAAGATATCCCTTGATGAAATATCTAACAAGCACATTTTTTATTTCAGTAATAATTGTCTCAGTTTTTCTGCACTGATAATAAGGGAGTTTTATAGCTTTATGGCTTGGTGTTAGGGGAATGGTGTAGCCCTTCAGCCCTGAGCTGCCAATGGAGATGTGGAATATTACCAACCCTACAGCAGTCTGAAGGGACAATCCCCCAGCTATGTGTAGAGCCTCCCAGAAGTTGCTGGATCACTGCGTGGCTGGACTCAGTGGAATCTGTGATCCGAGTACACAAGGAGGCCAAATGGCTCTTGCAGAAATGAATGTCCTTTCCCAAAAGCCTAAGCACCAGTGTCTTGAGCACATTTCTTCTTAGGAAAATAAGTGTGTTCATTCTGCCCGTTTTTGAAAATTATTTTCAAGTAGGCTCTCAGTTTTGTTTGTAGACTCCATAAAAAATGCAGTGCATCTGATGTTTATTTTCCCTGGGTTTCAGCAAGAGGAACTCCTTCCCTACCAGCCCACCTGCAAGAATACAAAGTTTAGTCAGAAAGAGACAAAATATTTTGTGATTCCCAGCTAGTTTTGCAGGAGCAGTTACGTAAGTATCTTTCCCAGCTGCTTTTTAAACAGGAAAAAATAAAAGGCATTTGGGAATGCTTCTGTTATTTAACCACAGTACCAGAGAGCTACCTAAGGAGCTAACAGCATAAAGATAAAATAGGTGCATTCCCCTCACCCACCGAAAGATGCAGAGTTTATTAAACTGAAGTTGCTGTAAAACTTGAACTAGCAGGGGAAGGGGGCAGGCCTGTCTTTTGGGGGCGTGGGAGCCTCCCTGCCCTTCCAGGCTGCAGCGAGCTGTGCCCTGCAACGTGTGTTGTTTTGCGCGTAGGTGTGCAGGGAGTTCCAGCGGGGGAACTGTGCGCGTGGAGAGACTGATTGCCGCTTTGCGCATCCGGCAGACAGCACAATGATTGACACAAATGACAACACCGTAACCGTGTGTATGGATTACATAAAAGGTCGTTGCATGAGGGAGAAATGCAAGTATTTTCACCCTCCTGCACATTTGCAGGCCAAAATCAAAGCGGCGCAACACCAAGCCAACCAGGCTGCAGTGGCAGCCCAGGCAGCTGCGGCAGCTGCGACTGTGATGGTAAGTGCTGGCATGTATGGCTGCCTTTTTTTGATGCCTATTTTGCTGCAATTTAATGCTGTTTGCTTATACTTTCTTTTCTCTTTTGCCTCTTTTTTTTTAAATTTTTTTTTTGGTAAAAGATAAGAATTTATAAAATTACTATTGCTTGATGGGAGGAAGCACTTTCTTTTCTTTATGCCCTTGTTTTAATGCTGTATTTCTATTCAAGACAGTGAAGCAAATGACACTCTATACCACTTCTGTTCTCTGCCTTAATTATATGTAAATTTGCCCCTCATATTTCCAAACAGAAACAAAACTGATAAGCTTCAGTGTTCCCAGGAAAACAGGGACACATATGCTGTTTTAGCTCTTTGATGGCAGATATACATGTGGAAATTTGGAAGAAAAGCAAAGAGGGAGTGTTTGCTTCAGAGATCAGTAGTAGAACAGAAACCTGTATTGAGATCAGCACAGTCTGCCTTAGAAACAAGACAACCAGGCAGCCACCTTGGTCTCACTGTACTGGCAGTGTAGAAAAACCAGGACACTCATCTGATGTACCATTAGTGCCTGCCTGAGGATGAGAAAGAGCTGCCCTGTGTGGATCTACAGCTATCCCCAATGACTAAAAAGTGTTGCCTGTATATTTTTGAACTTTGGTTAGACACATTTCATGCCTAGAGACTTCTTGCCTCTCCTGCTATTATGGGCCAGTTACTTGAATCATGAGGTTTTAAAGTAGTAAACTGTAATGGGAATCATTAGGAAAGATTGTGGCTACAGTCAGAAGAAAAGAGAGTGAGTGATCATAAATCTGATTTATTTTCAGATATTTTAACCTCTTACTTAAAACTCTTCAGACAAGACAGCCCACCCCTTCACCAGGATTGGATTCCTCTTACAGTTGCTACCAGGAAAGTTGATGAGTTTGCAGCGGTATTAATAAAGTTAAATAAATTGAACATCCAGGATCTGACTTGAGAGACAAAACTGCTGGCAGCAAATCAAAGAGTCATTGTCCTCATTGCTGACAGTGGACGAATAATTAAGCAGATGTGGTTTGTGGACTTGTGGGCAGTGCATACAATAGTTATAGACAATACAGTTATTCTCTGGTTTAAAGGCCTACAAGAAACACAATACAGTACAGTACATAACTACCCCAAGCTATTGTATTTAACACATTAGAAAAGACCAGACTTTTTTGAGGGACAAAGGGTAAGTTATGCAAAAAGGTAAACCATCATACAGAAGAATATTTCTTAAGTTTCAATATTCTTTCTCTAATGGCATCACAGCCTTTGTTTCAAATTGGATGATTTTTAGTTAAAGTTTCCTGTGCTTGCAGAAATTGAATACCATCTGGAAATTAAAGCAGAGAAGATTGGATTTTTATTCTGATTAGCTTCCGTTGTGCAATATTTATTGTTCATTTAGAGAATGTAATATTTCTAGGCACTATACTAAATAAGAAAGGAGAGAGATGAGTGGATTAATTTTTTTTGCGCTTTGGTAATGGTTGCAGATATATATCCTGGGGTTTTAAATAAGGCTTAATTAGAGTTGCATTAGCCTCAAAGCAAGATGAAATGCAGAATTGAAATGTTATCAGTCTAATATCACAGGAGAAAGCAACAGGGACCTGTAATTCAGGGTAACATTTTGCAGAGAAATATGTACAAAATATTCCAGCCTGTTTCCCCTGCTTAAGCAGGGGAGCTAGAGGAGATTGCCCAGGATGTGCCTGTTTGTTTGCTAATGTCTCTAAGGATGGAAACTCCATAACTTGAAAGCCTGTTCCATACTTCCAGTAAAAAGAAATGCTGCTTTTTTTTTTTAATCTTACATTTAAATGGAATTTCTTTTATTTAAATTTGTTTCCATTGCCTCTTCTTCTGTCCCTGGGCACCACTGGCTCCATCTTCCATCTTTACCCTGGAATCAGGTATTTGTATATGCTGAAGAGATTCCCCTGTATCTTCTCCAGGCTGTATCCAGTCCCTTGATCATCTTTCAGGTCCTTTATGGGAGTGTTTAATAGTACACCTGTGTCTTTCTTGTACTGGGGTGCCCAGACCTGGACAGAAGGCTCCATATGTGGCCTCACCAGGGCTGAGTGGAGGGGAAGAATCACCTCCCTCCACCTGTTGGTGATACTCTTCCCAATGTAGCCCAGCATTCCTTAGCTGCCTTTGCTTTTGAGGACACATTGCTGGCTTGGTGTCCACCAGGATCTTGAGGGTCTTTTCTGCCAAGCCTTTGTGGCCCCCAGCATGTACTGGTGCCTTCTGATGTTCCCCCCCAGGTACAGGTCTTGATATTTGTTGGACTTTGTGAAGTTCCTCTGTGCCCATTTCTCCTGACTTCCTAGGCCTTCTGAGCAGTAGCATGTCTATCTTGTGTATCAACCACTCCTCCAAGATTCACACCACTGGTGACTGGCCTCCAGCTGGGCTCTGTGTCACATCCCTTTGAGCCTGGCATGTGAGACAATTGTCACTCCCCCTCCCTGTTTCCCATTTAGCCCATGATAAATAAATCTGTCTGTGAGGATGAAATGGTGTTGAAATCCTTTCTGAAATCAAGAGAAACAACATCCCTTGCTCTCCCTTCACCACCCTGCCAGTCTCATCATAGAAGGATGTCAGGCTGGTTAAGCACAATTTCCCATCATTGTCTTGGCTTTCAAGTGTTTGCACATGGTTTTCAGGAGGATTTGCTCAATTGCTTTCCCAGGGACTGAGGTGAGGCTGGCCAACCTGCCAGTCCTCAGACCTCCCTTCCTGCCCTTTTTGAAGATAGGAGTGCCATTTACTTTCTTGCTGTCTTTGGGAATTTCCCTCAGTCACAGGAACCTTTCAAAGATAAGTAAGAGTAACCTTGCAGTGACATTGGCCACCTCCTTCAGCACCCAGGGTGCATTCTATTAGTTCCTGTGGCTGTGTGTACATACAGCTTGTTTAAATGTTCCCTAACCTGATCCTCCTCCCCCAATGGAAAATCTTTTTCACTTCAGACTTTCCCACTGGTCTCCCACTGGCCTGAAAGCCAGTCATGCCAGTAAAGACTGAGATGGAAAGGATTTTCCTAACCTCAGCCTTCTCCATGTCCTGTGTCATCAGGTTGCCTGCCCCACTGAGCAGTGGAAACACATTTTGTCTAGTCTTCCTTTTGTTGCTCAGAAGCCCTTCTGATTGTCTTTCACATCCCTTGCCAGATTCAACTCCAGGTGATCTTTGACTCTCCTAACATATCCCTGCATGTTCAGGCTGTGCCCCTGTTCCTCCTGAGCCATCTGTCCCTGCTCCCACCTCTTGTGGGCTTTCCTTTTGTTTGCAAGCTCCTTGCACATTCATGGAGGCCACTGCTGTGTGGATCTTGATTGTATGCCAGGAGACATTATAGCATACCAATGTGCTGTATGGCAGGCAAATACTATGCCTTGGATGTTTGATCATTTTTAATATTGTCTTTATTTCCTTTTTGTATCCTCTTCCTCTCCATCCTGTAGCTATTGATTAGTTGTTTGTTAGTTATGTAGATCAAATGTTGAGAAGGAGATAATCTGATGGAACAGAAAGAGGCAAAGGAGGTGTTACTATCAGGATGAAATAAAAGAAAATATTATATAGGAGAGCAAAATGAGCAGTTTGAAAGCTTGAAAAGAATGGGAGACTACATGGAAGCAAGGTTGATGAGTATGAGAACAGACCAAGCCTTTGGGTTGGGAAGACTAAGACTGAACTTGCTGGGGAATATGAGGGGAAAGACAGAAGAAAGCTTCAAAGTAGGGAGGTGATGTTAAGAAGAGCATGGAAAAAAAATTGGAAAAAGGCAATAATAAACAGAGAGATAATAAGTTAACAAGTGAGATTAGATAAGATCTGTATTTGGATAAGAAAGGTAGTTAACTGAAACACTTTACTCTTGGTGAAGTTGATTTGAACTTGTGCTTCATCATCGCATAGTGCTGAGTTCCGTTGCACTGCATCACCTCCATGTGGATTTCCCTCTGTGGTGGAGGCAGAGCAGCTCTGAGGCTGTGCCCAGGCAGTGCAGTGATGTCCTCTGCAGTGGTACCTGCTCAGTGTCCTGCTTAGACAAAGTCTGTCCAGATTCCCACTTCAGACTGGGTGTTTCTTGGTGNGTGATACTCTTCCCAATGTAGCCCAGCATTCCTTAGCTGCCTTTGCTTTTGAGGACACATTGCTGGCTTGGTGTCCACCAGGATCTTGAGGGTCTTTTCTGCCAAGCCTTTGTGGCCCCCAGCATGTACTGGTGGGGTGAGAAGCAGAAAGGCCTTGACAGGGCACAAGCCCTGCCCAGTGATATCTGAGACATCCCTCTGTTCCCAATGCTGCTTTTGTCACAAATCCAAAACGCAGCTCCATACCAGCTACTGTGAAGAAGATTTACTTTATTCCAGCCAAAACCAGCACACAGCTCTAACATTTTCTCCACCATTAATTAGCATTTTTCTATGATTCTTTGTTGTGCCGTGTCAACATTTGATCATCTGTAAAGTTGTGGTTATAGTGGAGTTTGATATCCATGCTTATTTTATTCACTTCTTTGCCCAAAGGAACAGAATTTTACATTTTCCCAGTCTTTCAGAAAATGAAAATGCAATTTAACTAAGCCTAATTTGAAATGCAACAGCTGGTGTCTATTGAAAAAGCTGAAATCCCA